>JXCR01131761.1:14369-38347 GCA_002079205.1 Phalaenopsis hybrid cultivar
AACTGCTTTTGAATCTAGAAGCTGGAGGGCAAAGAGAGCGTTCTCAATGCACGAGTTATCCTGCTTGGAAAGATATTGACGTATTGTATCACAGAAAAAAGCTATAAATTTTGATACAAGATTTAGGATGGCTAGGTTAAGCATTTTCATCTTCAATTATTGAATTGTTGGAGAATTTTCCATTCTCTATGTTTGCTCTTGAGTCCCTTTCTGAGCTAAAATTATGTTTTTTTATGGTTAGTGGCGATTTGAATGATGTATCAATACTGAAANTCGTGCATAGATGTAAAGATCCAAAATGCGACATACGTAGTAAATATGAACGTTTAGGTGTGAGATATGTAAATACATAAGCATCGTGTTAGGTAGGTAAATTTCAACTTATTTTAAACAATTTTCAGTGTCCGCTAGCTTTTGAAGAGCTGCTTTCTCTCGGGGCACTGCCACAAAATTTGTCGCCGCCGCATCAGGATGTCAACTGGGCCATAAATTTAGAAAATGAGGAAGCTCTCGGGTTGCAGATCGACCTCAACACGAAAGCATCTACCGCGACTTGCAGCATCTCCAAAGCAAGAGCACAGAGTTGCAGCAAAATGGGATCCGAAGCTGTAACATTCAAGAGGCTCTTTGTGGACACCGGGGAGGAGAACAACACTGACCAAGAGGAAGGCGGTAGAAAGAGAGCTTCTTTGTGAGGAGAATCACTTTGTTCAACGTACGTTAGAGCTTAATAAATCATGGAGACTCGCACGTTGTTAGTCTTGATTCCTTAATTCTTTGTTATTGTAGCTGTCTGCCTTCGGAGAACCTCCCCGTTGAAGGAAATTGATATGGAGTATGCTGGGCACGATTCACTAATTTCTTTGCTATTGTAGCTGTTTGCTATTGTACGAGATTACATAATATGTTGATTAACGTGGACCAAAACATATTTGGGTTCCCAATTTAATTATTTGGTTTCTTTATCTAGGAATATCTAGATAGAGAAATACATGAAGGCATGTGATGCTAAGAATATTAGTTCTAGATACATGATTGCATAAATAGTTAAATTCATGGCAATTGAATCAAAAGATTCAGAATTTATTGGTTATAGAGATGATGTTAAATGAAATGAATTATAATTGATGTAGTTTTGTTGATTTGTAATTCAAAGAAAAACTTGATTTCGATTAGTCAACCTTGTGATGAAGGTTTAGAAGTTGCATTTTGATTCAACACATTACATAATTGATGGACAATAATATTTGATTATCTGTTAAAACACAAAAAGCTCTATCCTACAACACAAATTGAAGGTTAAAAATTTTTAAATGCTATTTTAAGTTAATTGAAAAGGTTATCTAAATACGTGAATGCATAGACCTTTATACAAATGTGTGTTACATATTTTTATAGATGGTTGCCAATTGAGGGTAATTCTATCCATTAATGTTCGCCGAGACTTAAGATATTGAGTCTTCATATTACACTTTAGAGGTATTCCTATCCTATTGTGATCAATATTACTCAAAATATTGTAATTTCTTAAAAAAATAATATTCTAATGTTTTTACAATATTGATTGTTAACTCTACTGTTCTACTAGGTTTTCATCGAAATTGTTAGATCATAGTTGGTTTTAAAACATATTTGAGCAAAATGTATTCAAATGAAGACCATAGTTAAGTAACACAACAATTTTTCATTAAAAGTTCAAACAAAAAGCATAGAGTACATGGAGCTTTAAATTAACATAATTTTGACTAAGGGTTTATTTGGAGCAGCTGCAGCTTATTAAAAATGATTGTGAAACTGCTAAAAATAATCTAATATTTAAAAAACTACGGTTGCTATTACAATTTTCTTTTTAAAAAAAAAAAAGTAAAAAAAAAATTAGAAAATTGTCACCGCACCTAATCATGATAGGTGGAATACGCATATTACAACGGTAATTTTTTGAAAAAAAACTGTTAAAATGCAGTTTATCGAAACATACAGAACTGATGGTGGTATCACACTGCTGCCTCAAGCGGAGTTTCTAAAAAAATTCAATAAAAATAAATACTAAAATATAAATACAACACAAGTCAATGTTGAAGAATATAATCCGATTTAGATCAATAAAATATCCCTATTGCTTTCCTCTTTTTGCACAATCTCACTAAAATGATTTTCTATCTTTTATAAATGTTTCATCAAAATTCTTTATTTCTTTCATTTTGAATCATTTCAACCCCATCCACTTTCTAAACTGAAATAGGCCACTCCGGTCGAACCGGTCGGGGGCGTGCTGGACTCCGAGCGGTCCGGCTCTGGCCCGGCAGACCGATGCCTCGTGCTCGGTCCCTCCCCTTTCTGACCTTTTACCTCCGCGGTACGGAAAAAATTTGGGTACATAAGACGCACGCAGCGCTGCGTGCGATAGCGAATCACCGAAAGACACGTCNTTTACTTGTGAAGACTAACCTTGCATGGCATGTGTCAACTTGAAAGAGCTCATGGTGTGTCCTACACAATGCATCACTATGGAACTCATAGGAGCATAAAAATATAAATGATCATGACTGTGATTCTAGAATTTTGGATATTTAGTATGATTTTTAAGATATTTTGTAGTCTTTGTAATTTCTTTATGCTCTAGTTTTGTGTTGGTTTTAGAAAAAATATTTTGTTGAACCAACATTTCAATTCAAATTGGCCTTATCTATAGTGCAAGAGGAACTTTTTAGCTAAATAAGGTTAATTATGATTATCTTGCTTTCTTCTTGCAGTTTGTTTTTCTTTCATGCTCTGTGACAATTCATATCACAGTATAGTTTTTTTTTTTTTGCTTGTTCTCCATTGACTTTGATATTAATGGAGACGTTGATCTATTCCATTCCATTCATTTTTTTGTGAAATAACATAAGATAACTATTTGCACTAAATAATGCTCATTAGTGTTGATTACTATAGAAATCAAGAACTTGAATCCTGTTATGCTCTTGCATTTGTATACCAAAGGTAACTACAAGCAAGAGAAAGTGGACCCATCACATTGAGCTGAACATAGGTTCTAGTTCTTGTATATACGAATATATGATTTTTTACCAATTATTACAATTAAATAATTTTTAGAGTGAATTATTGGTGTTATCATGACCTTTTCTGCCCTCTAATAATTTCTACTGCTAAAGGTGTGGATGCTCATTAAATAACATAAGACAACTACTTGCATTAAATAATGCTCATTATTGTTGCTTACTATAGAAATCAAGGACTTGAATGCTGTTTTGCTCTTGCATTTGTACACTATGAAGAATTCATAGTAATCCTCAAAGGTAACTACAAGCAAGTGAGCTGAAGATAGGTTCTAGTTCTTGTATATATGAATATATGATTTTTTACCAATTATTACTACTAAATAAATTTTAGAGTGAATTATTGGAGTTATCATGACATTTTCTGCCCTCCAATATTTTCTATTTGCTGAAAGTGTGGATGCTCAATCAATTCACTGGTATTGGTTCTTCCGTGTTAACTACATGCTTGTGATCATTTTACGGACATAATCAATGATTGGCTTATAGTTGATTCATAAGGTTCTCCGACACAATCTTTTAAAATGGGAAAGTCTTCTGCTTTTATTGTCACGAAGATAATTAAAGACAAAAGCAAATGATTAGGAGATGACTTGGATAGAAATCTAGTGGTTAATAGATTAAATGTTATTTTGTTCCTTCGATTTATTTTGATAGTTCATCTTATTTTATTAACTATAGATAGGACTATTTAGAGTAGGAACTTTTTTTGCTGTTAAGTATTGCTTGAAGTTCCTCCTCATCTTCTACTTCTTATTTTCTTCCTCCTGTTGTTTAGTTACATATCGTTTATTGTCTATCTCCTTTCATTTCTGTAGTTCTCGGTCATGTTCATCTCTTCTCTATTCTTTAACGTTTTTCTCCCATGGAGTAGTCAAGGTTCTTTGCTAACGCTTTTCTGCTTCTTTTGATATGGACTTCTGTTTTCTGGATAAAGATACCTAACATTGATGTATTGGCATGACCATGAAAATTTTTATAATACTTTTCCCTCATGTATAACTTAATTGCAGTAGAAGGCTGATAGTCATCCATTCTTTGTGTCAGATCAGCATCTCCTCTTCCTGATACTGGCCAATGGTTGCTATTATCACTGAATGAGACTCTTCCTAAATTGGTGGTCGATATACTTCGAGCTCACATTGTTGGGCTGCATCATTTTCTAATGCTATTCATTATGTTAGGATTCTCTGTATNATGTTTGCTCTTGAGTCACTTTCTGAGCTAAAATTATGTTTTTTTATGGTTAGTGGCGATTTGAATGATGTATCAATACTGAAAGCTTAGCATACTTTGAAAACATCTGGATGACTTAAAACCCGAAACAAATTTGGACACTTATTGGATCTATCTGAAATTAGGTGGTTTGATTCATATTGAACTTTTAATGGACACATTTCTCCTGTTTTAGATTTAACCTGTTTGAATTGAGCTATGGACAAGAATTATATTCATAAATGCCTCAAAGCTGAGCAAGGGGTGCTATGCTATGATTTTGGTTTAGCCTGTAAGTACTCATGGTTGAATTCTTTTACACTTTAGAGATGCACATAACCACATAATATGGTTTTATTTTGCATCTCTTTGCCTAAAGGAGGTACAAACATTATGGAAGTAAAGCTTACTTGCGAAGACTAACCTTGCATGGCATGTGTCCACTTGAAAGAGCTCATGGTGTATCCTACACAATGCATCACTATGGAACTCATAGGAACATAAAAATATAAATGATCATGACTGTGATTCTAGAATTTTGGATATTTAGTTTGATTTTTAAGATATTTTTTAGTCTTTGTAATCTAGTTTTGTGTTGGTTTTAGAAAAAAATATTTTGTTGAACCAACATTTCAATTCAAATTGGCCTTATCTGTAGTGCAAGAGGAACTTTTTAGCTAAATAAGGTTAATTATAATTATCTTGTCTTCTTCTTGCAGTTTGTTTTTCTTTAATGCACTGTGACAATTCAAATCACAGTATAGCTTTTTTTTTTTGCTTGTTCTCCATTGACTTTGATATTAATGAAGACGTTGATCTATTCCATTCCATTCATTTTTTTGTGAAATAACATAAGACAACTACTTGCACTAAATAATGCTCATTATTGTTGCTTACTATAGAAATCAAGAACTTGAATGCTGTTATGCTCTTGCATTTGTACACCAAAGGTAACTACAAGCAAGAGCAAGTGGACCCATCACATTGAGCTGAACATAGGTTCTAGTTCTTGTATATATGAATATATGATTTTTTACCAAGTATTACTATTAAATAATTTTTAGAGTGAATTATTGGTGTTATCATGACATTTTCTGCCCTCTAATAATTTATATCTGCTAAAGGTGTGGATGCTCATTAAATAACATAAGACAACTACTTGCATTAAATAATGCTCATTATTGTTGCTTACTATAGAAATCAAGGACTTGAATGCTGTTTTGCTCTTGCATTTGTACACTATGAAGGATTTCATAGTAATCCTCAAAGGTAACTACAAGCAAGTGAGCTGAAGATAGGTTCTAGTTCTTGTATATATGAATATATGATTTTTTACCAATTATTACTACTAAATAATTTTTAGAGTGAATTATTGGTGTTATCATGACATTTTCTGCCCTCCTATATTTTCTATTTGTTGAAAGTGTGGATGCTCAGTCAATTTCACTTTTGGTATTGGTTCTTTCGTGTTAACTACATGCTTATGATCATTTTACGGACATAATCAATGATTGGCTTATGGTTGATTCATAAGGTTCTCCGACACAATCTTTTAAAATGGGAAAGTCTTCTGCTTTTATTGTCACGAAGATGATTAAAGACAAAAGTAAATGATTAGGACATGACTTGGATAGGAATCTAGTGGTTAATAAATTCAACGTTATTTTGTTCCTTCGATTTATTTTGATAGTTCATCTTATTTTATTAACTATAGATAGGACTATTTAGAGTAGGAACTTTTTTTGCTGTTAAGTATTGCTTGAAGTTCCTCCTCATCTTCTACTTCTTATTTTCTTCCTCCTGTTGTTTAGTTACATATCATTTATTGTCTATCTCCTTTCATTTCTGTACTTCTAGGTCATGTTCATCTCTTCTCTATTCTTTAACTTTTTTCTCCCATGGAGTAGTCAAGGTTCTTTGCTAATGCTTTTCTGCTTCTTTTGATATGGACTTCTGTTTTCTGGATAAAGATACCTAACATTGATGTATTGGCATGACCATGAAAATTTTTATAATACTTTTCCCTCATGTATAACTTAATTGCAGTAGAAGGCTGATAGTCATCCATTCTTTGTGTCAGATCAGCATCTCCTCTTCCTGACACTGGCCAATGGTTGCTATTATCACTGAATGAGACTCTTCCTAAATTGGTGGTCAATATACTTCGAGCTCACATCGTTGGGCTGCATCATTTTCTAATGCTATTCATTATGTTAGGATTCTCTGTATTATTTAACTCTATTAAAGCCCCAGGTTTAGGACTTGCTGCAAGGTACATGTTCACAATGGCTATAGGCCGTCTTCTACGAGCTATAACCTTTGTGTCTACAATTCTTCCTTCAGCTCGACCTTGGTGTGCATCATCAAGATTTGCTATCCCAGCACATCCACACCCTTGGGCTCAAAAATATTATGTGCCATATGCTTCTGATTCTAATGCTATTCACAGGTTAATACAAAGTGATAATCATTTTGGTGAGTAATGTACAACGTAAATTTATATTTATGATGCTTGATGGCTCAAAATAATTTAGCTTTATATATTTTTTATAATATTTTCAGCAACTGTTAAGGATTATCCCGTGGAATATCAGCCAGACTGGGGAAAGATGAGTTTTTTGATTGATATATTAAGACCTACTGTCGCTGAGGGATCTACATGGTACCAATTGTTGAAGAAAGCTGGTGGTGGTTGCAATGACTTGATGTACAGTGGTCACATGCTTGTGGCGGTGTTGACGGCTATGGCATGGATGGTATGCCCCTATCCCTGAAACTAGTGTTGTTTTAGTAATTGGATGTGCTTGCTTGATCTTTCATATTGATTTTTATGCTATTTAATTTTTGGAGAATGGAATAATACGACATGGTATTTTATGTTTTACGTAACTAGGAGGGTTAGACTACATTCATAGTTATATGTTTGTTACTCAGAATCTAGGAAGGTCAATGAATTCTTTTATGTTTTTTTCTTCAAGCTAGAAGATTTACACTGGTGGTTTTTTTGTTTATTGTTTCAGTTTGGATTCTACATTAATGAAAATTGAAATAATTTTTCATTGAAACTGATGTGAATTTTGATTACTAAGTGAGATTGATGCTGATTAAGTTTACTACATTATCTAGCGAGTGTCCCAGTCCTAGTTTATTCATGATGTTGGTTTTGGAAGTTGTTGTGATTAGTGAAGGGATTAGTTATTGACATTCATGGAAGTTATTTAGTTCAAAGTGGATGTTGATTCCATTCAATTGAAGGATTTTGATTCTATTCAATCGAATTTTTCTTTTTTTTTTGTAATGCTTAGAATCTATGGTATTTAGTGGCCCTCTTGCTAGATATTTATAATTTCAAACCACTTGTATTTTGCATGTTACGAATAAACACAACTAAATTCTGGCAGCTGGCTAAATTAAGGAAGTTCATTTGAATTGTCCTGATGAAGTCTTTTTTTTCTATTGTTACCTGTAAGGTTTCATCATTTGTTGACATGCGGTCTCTACTTAGGATAAAATATATCTCAGTTTTTTTAGGGTAGATCTATTTGACTTCAACACGTGATGAAATTTTCTAGTGTAGAATCAAAGTGGAAGTAGAAATCGACAATTAAACTTTAGAAATTCACAGAATACCCAAGGAAAAGGTGGTAGAAAGAGTCAAAGACCACTTGGAGGGTTGGGGCAGACTGTTGGCACCGACTAAGGTTAAGGGTATGAAAGAAACCTTTGACACAGATCTTAGAAGTGGAGAGCTAGCTTACCACCCTAAGGATTGAAGAGCTTGATTCAATAGGCCTTTTCATTCATTATTTTCCATTATATATTATGATTGATCTCTTAATATATATATATAAGAGAGCAAGTCTGTGGAAGACATGACAAATATTCAAAAGAGATTTGAATTCTAAATGAAGAAAATGACGCTTTAGTCTTAATCATTTACATGATGACAACTAAGGACGGAAGTATAAAGCATGATGAAACTTAAAACATAAACTAAAAAAATTAGCTTCAAATTTAGAATGCTGCTCCAACAATTTACTTGGGCTGCAAAAAGTCTTTCTCAAAATGTTGAGGGTGATGTCTGCGGTGGTAGAGGCATTCACTTGTGTATGTCTACTAACAAACCAGGAACATTATAAACTCTTCGATTAAATTTTTGAAATGATGGCACAAGTTTTATGAATGTCTTAGTTGTGTCTTTTTAACAATCTTTGACAAATAGGGTAAGTAATGGTGGCTGTGCCAATGTAATGAAAATTGTGAGGTTTCTATGTGGTAGTGGTTGTGGTAACTAAATAGGATCCAAACATCCATAATTTTATGCTGATAACAAAGCTGAATAGGAACTACTCTTTGCTAAAGAAAATAATAAGAAGGAATGTCACCTTTTCGTGCGCAATCGAAAGAAACTCAACAAAACTATCTAGAATATTTGCAAATAAGTTTAACTCGGGTTTAGGCACAAATTTTAAGTCAGTCTCTAACATTTCAAAACCCTTATCAAGATCCAAGTTACCTTATACATAATAATTTTCGATGGTCTAGTCCAAAAAACAGCGGATTTAAAAGGTATTTTCTTAGAATATCATTTATAAGATTGTGAAATATGTAGAGTTTATTGTTAAGTTTGAAATGTACCAATGTTTTGAGATTTGTAAACATAGTAATATAAGTGTGGGAAAGTAGCTAGATATATGTAGTTATAATCATTGTTTGAAAGGACATGTTAAGGACCGGTTGTTTTACTTATCAGTATGGGGTATAAATACTAAGGTGTGGACCACAAACTTCATGAATTACATAATATTTCATCAATAAGTGCAAGCTTCTTTAATTGCGCATTGTTAGTTGTTTATAAATAAATATTATGATTACATCGGGAAAGGATTAAAAAATAAAATAGAATTCTGTCCTTAGAGCCATTTGATTCATATTAAAATTTCAAACTCTAATTTATACAAATATAAAAAGTAAAATGAAACAAGCTAATTAATATATACTCCATTAAGTCCCCATTCCTCTAGCTCCTCCCAAAATCTCATCCAATATAATCAAAACTTGATTATTAAAAACTTCAAAATTAGTTTAGTTCCACATATCAATGTGGCATATGCTTTGCCAACCGAACATTTAGTTGGTGGACTTATCATCAAACAGCTAAACCATATACCCATTATTATTTATTTTACATTTTTCTTATTCCAGGAAGCATATGGAGGTTGGACGTCTGCTTTGATCTGGTTTCTTGTCCTCCATAGCGCACAGAGGGAGATACGTGAACGACACCATTACAGCGTGGACGTTGTTGTTGCTATCTATGTTGGTATTCTTCTGTGGAAGATGACTGGCTTTATATGGTCGAACCAAGACGTTGCTAAGTCCAGACGGCTCGCTAAGCTCAATGAACTCCAAGGCAGACTAAACCATGCCGCGAAGGACTCAGACATCGACGAGATAAGAGAGCTCTTGAAGGAAGTGGAGTTGGCCGGCCAAAACCAGGGAGGGTTCCCCCAGTGGATGATATATGTGTTTGCAGTATTTGCCACGGCCTTCAGTCTCGCCTGTGTTTTATTGGCATTCACATTGACTAGCGATGGCTGATTCCTGGTGAGCTCTTTTACTGTATTTTAATTAGTTTTTTAGGCATCCTTTTCTTTCTTCTGTTTGATTCCCATAAATACTTTGAATTATGCTGTGCTCATTCAACTTTAATAGTTTAAAATATCAGGTTAATGTGGTTAAGGGAAAGAACAAAAATTGTTATTTAGTTGATTAAGCAATTAGAGCTGACAGTTTTGTTATTATGTGATTAAACTAATTTTTTTATGTATCGAGAATGGGTGAATTTTAGGGGAATTTACACAATTCTTATGTATTTACATATCTAACCCCTAAAGTTTTTATATTTACATGTATAGTACGTTGGTGGTATAATCAGCCTCAAAGTGTGGAAAAATTATTACGTCCGTCACCCGGACACCGAGCTGCGTCAGGGCGACGGCCATGATCTCCACTGTATCATGGCTCTCCCTACCTCCCTATCTCTCCTATCACTCACTCTATCTTCTCTCTCCCCCTCCTTCTCAAGCTAAAGCAAGAGAGAGCTACAGAAAGAGAGAGGGAAAGAAGGAGAGTGAGACAATGATAGATAGAGGGGGAGAGAGAAGATAGAGTGAGTGCTAGGAGAGATAGGGAGGTAGGGAGAGACATAAAGACCATGATCTCCGCTGTATCATGACCGTCGCCCGGACGCTCGCCGGGACGTAGCTCGGCGTCCGGGCGACGGACGTAATAATCTCTCCAAAGTGTGTGCTTGAAAATATATATTTCACTTTAAGAGGATAAGTACTGTTGGTACTTTTATGTGTGATGATAAAGTTTTGGGTGTTATCTTATTAGTAATGATAAACAAGTTATAAGGTTGTATTTTTTTTGTTTAAATGACAAAAGAAAATGTAAAATCAACTTCTAAAAATTTTTAATAAAATCTAAAGTCCAAGCAATATAAATTAGAATTAATCTTGGAAAGAAATTAAAATTTTCTTTAATTATTTAAATAAATATATATAATAAAAAAATTAGAAAAAAATTATAAAAATATATTTAAAAAATCCCCTGATGGCTATGAAGCTTGGAAATTATCCTTGGTGCTATTCCCAACCATGGGATTGACTTTCATGAGATTTTGGGTTCTTCTAGTGACAAAATTAATAAATCTTAATTTTTTAATTAATAATTTGCTTTATTTGAACTTGAAATTAGGAAAATTATGAAAAATACAAATTTAATCAAATGGTTAATTAATATTTTTAAATAATAAACAAATCAATTAAATCATAGAAAATTAAATAATTTTTTAATTAATAATCACTTTAATTGAAATAGAAATTAGGAAAATTATGAAAATACAAATTTAATCAAATAGTTAATTTATAATTTTTTAATAATAAATAANTCCGGGCGACGGACGTAATAATCTCTCCAAAGTGAGTGCTTGAAAATATAGATTTCACTTTAAGAAGATAAGTACTGTTGGTACTTTTATGTCTAATGATAAAGATTTGGGTGTTACCTGATTAGTAATGATAAACAAGTTATAAGGTTTTATATTTTTTTGTTTAAATGACCAAAGAAAATGTAAAATCAACTTCTAAAGATTTTTAATAAAATCTAGAGTCCAAGCAATATAGGTTAGAATTAATCTTAGAAAGAAATTAAAATTTTCTTTAATTATTTAATTAAATATATTTAATAAAAAAATTTTGAAAAAATTTATAAAAATATATTAAAAATTTTAATAATAAATAAATCAATTAAATCATAGAAAATTAAATAATTTTTCAATTAATAATCACTTTAACTGAACTAGAAATTAGGAAAATTATGAAAATACAAATTTAATCAAATAGTTAATTTATAATTTTTTAATAATAAATAAATAAATAAAATCATAGAAAATTAAATAATATTTAAATAATTTCTAATTTTTTTAGGAAAGCATCAATAGTCTATTCCTTGATGATTTTCTTAAACTATTAGATTTAATTTAAAATTTAATTAATTTTTAAAATATAAAATATAACAAAATTTAGAAAATGGAATAAAATTGAAATTTGGTTGAAAATTATATGAAATTTGGTTGTTCGTAACTTCAAAGAATATTTGCATAGTTTTTTTTATGACATTTTGAAATTATTTTGAATTTTTTTTTCCTGATTATATGATTATATAATGATAATAAATTAAAAAAAAGCTCATAATAATTTCAATTTTATGGGGATTATTTTCATAGAGATTTAAAATTAATTAAATTGAANATATGAAATTATTCTTTGGTTGTTCGCAACTTCAAAGAATATTTACATAGTTTTTTTTATGACATTTTGAAATTATTTTGAATTTTTTTTCCTGATTACATGATTATATAATGATAATAAATTAAAAAAAAAGCTCATAATAATTTCAATTTTATGGGGATTATTTTCATAGAGATTTAAAATTAATTAAATTGAANCACTTTGCATTATTGCGCGAATAAAATAATATTAGGCGTTGGATTAGTTTTTCATAACTGAGGCTAGAAAGTTGATACTTTTGCCCTCACTAACGTTCTATTGGGAAGAAGAATCAATCAAAAATTTATTGATTTACTTGTAATCATGCTCAAAAGTGATAAAATGAGAATACTCATCATAGGGATGTCTGTCAATCCAATGACAAAATTAATAGTAGAAGGATAAAAAGGGATGATTTTCCCACCATGAAAACTTTGGGATATTCATGTTCTTTAACATTGGAAAAGAACTCCCAAACATCAAGAACTAATGCTGACCTAGTCTCAAAACAAAACTTCTACCATCCCCTTTGAAAAATTAAACTTTTTACTCTTCCCTAGGATTGAAGAACTCTATCTTAGCAAGGAATTGAATTCTTAAATAATAAAATATCATTGTACTGAGTGGATACCTCGACATCAATGAATTTTCTACAATCAAAAGAAGCATAAGGTTCTAAATTTCATGACAAAAGAAGGAAGGATCACAAAGAAATGAAATGAAATAAAGACTCACTGGGCATTTTTTGTTCCATNCTATGAAATTATTCTTTGGTCGTCCCTAACTTCAAAGAATATTTACATAGTTTTTTTTTTATGACCTTTTGAAATTATTTTGAATTTTTTTTCTGATTATATGATTATATAATGATAATAAATTAACAAAAAAGCTCATAATAATTTCAATTTTTCATAATAAATCCCAATATTATGGGGATTATTTTCATAGAAATTTAAAATTAATTAAATTGAAACTAAAATAAACACACATTCTTGATATAGTAATCTTAAATTAAAATTAAAGTACATACACATACATATTACACACACTCTTATTATTATTATTATTATTAAAATAATAGTACAAACACATACATACTACAAACACAATTATACCTTCTACAAGCTTATTTCACAATGTATCACAATACAAGTACTAAAATAAGAATAAAAAGTAATACAAGCAAACATGATACAATGACATGCTAAAACAAAAAAAAAATGTTGAAAATGAACAATTGCTAATTGAAAAAGATAACATCTACTATTAAAAATATGAACAAGGTATAGATGAAAGAAATGCATTTAAATGAAAAGTTCAATCACACTGAAAAATGCAAGCATGATCACAAGATGCTAGCATGACATATTTAAATCACTCATCCTCCTCCTGCTCCTTGACCTCATCTTCTTCTCCTTGCTTCTTCCTTCATGGGTTGAGCTGAGGGAGTCTAGTAGGGGGGATTGGATCACGTTGGGATCTGCACTCAGTTGTGATCTGCAGTCAGTTGTCAGTGCTAATACATGTTTACTAGAGTTGAGTTGAAATCATCTTGGCGAGCAAACTTTTGACACTTCCTTTTGCCACCTTTGCATATCTGATGCAAATCTACTCATCTCACTCAACCTTTCAACAAAGTAGTATAAGGTCTAGCTCTAGAAGTGAAAAGACGAAAGGATCTTTCATAGATCTAATATATAGATCTCTTATATGATGCAGTTGTATCCTTAGTCATTAGATGATTAAGGAAGACCTACTCTTCTAAACTTCCCCAAAAGCACTTTTCTTAGAACATTAGACATAAATAAGGGACGAGTGGCCTAATCCTTTGGTGGATCCCCCCTCAATTATATAAACGATTGAAGAGCAAATGATGTTTGCCAATATGAAAGGGTTTTCCCTTTTGAATACAAAAGTTTAGGTTGGCTTTATCTTTGGTCATCTTTTTAATAATGGTACTTTGCATTATTGTGTGAATAAAATAATATTAGGCGTTGGATTAGTTTTTCATAACTGAGGCTTGAAAGTTGATAATTTTGCCCTCACTAAAGTTCAACTGGGAAAAAGAATAAATAAAAAATTTAATGATTTCTTTGTAATCACGCTCAAAAGTGATAAAATTAGAATTCTCATACATAGGGATGTCTGTCAATCCAATGACAAAATTAATAGAAGAAGGATAAAAAAGGATGATTTTCCCATCATGAAAACTTTGGGATATTCATGTTCTTTAGTATTGGAAAAGAACTCCCAAACATCAAGAACTACTGGTGTCCTAGTCTCAAAACAAAACTTCTACCATCCCCTTTGAAAAATCAAATTGTTTACTCTTCCCTAGGATTGAAAAACTCTATCTTAGCAAGGAATTGAATTCTTAAATAATAAAATATCATTGTACTAAGTGGATGCTTCGACATTAATGAATTTCCTACAATCAAAAGAAGCATAATATTTAATACGCTTGGTTCTAAATGTCGTGACAAAAGAAGGAAAGATCATAAAGAAATGAAATGAAATAAAGACTCATTTTTTGTTCTATCATTAGGTCGCTCGTGCTAAATTGATGGTGTGTGCTAGTGAAGTGCCTCATGAAGGTGTCCTCAAGCTCAACAAACATCTTATAAGAATAGTTCATAAGCTTAGCATGTCATTTGAAGGCAAAACCAGTTAAATTGGTGATGAAAAGTCATAAGAGTAGGGTAGCATTGTTGCCAATATTGCAATAGAGCACCTGAAATTGGGCTATGTGCTACCTAGGATTCCCATCTAGTCAAAATTGCATGTATTGTTGAGGAGTGAAACCCCTTGGATTGAGGATAGACACATATTCCTTAGGATATGGTCTCCCTCTTCGGATGTAGCATTGTCTTGTTGAGTTGCCAACGTAGTCTCAATCTTCTCATCAACGAGTGACTATAATTGGCTTTTAGGCACAACAACAGTAAGCAGTGGAGAACTGATAATCGAAATGACTATTGATCAGGCATGGGCATCAAACGTAACAGGGTGCATCGTAGATCGAATAGCGAGCGAGACAACTGATGCTTCATCATACTTGTGCTGTAGAATCGTGATTTGAGAATATATCAAGGTCATGTTGGCCATCATCAAGGTAGATTGGTTCTAAAGTTATGTTAAAAAAACATCTCTTCTTTCCCTTTCGAGCTTGAGGCCGACAACCTATTGTGGCCCCAAAGAGTCAGGGACATCGACCTAATTAGAATCATGGGAGGAATCAATGAGAGGGATCATCCCTCTGGCAATGACCATGGGATGCATATTGAAGGGGAACCCACCAGAAGGATCTCTTGCTCAATGAGCTCTTCGTCGAGCAAATCATCCTCATCCAGGTCATCAAAATGACCTTCCAAAAAGCTAGCTGGATCAACAAAAGAATCATCCTCAGAATTCATCTCAATGTGATCATCAAGGGCTACTTGAGATGATGTGGGTATAATAATATTTCCCAGCATAGCTTCCATCGCACCATCCTCCATAGAAATTGCACATAAATCAAAAAGCTAGCTATGTGTAAGTTAGAATCTTAAATAAGTGAATCTTCAAATTGTTTGTTTTATTTCATTTGTAATATTACAGGTTTGAGTTCAAAAGTGTTTGCATGTATGGTAAGTCTATTTATACTTTGATTGATAGACAATGAGTATGTAAATCATGGAGTGGAAATGACATGAATTTTTTTTTCTATGAAAAATGAGAGCAAGAATTCTTACCCATTTTTTATATCATCTATGTATCACATCTTATGTAAATCATAGAAATTTTTTGATAAAGAATACATAATAATAATGATAATAATAATAATAATAATAATAATAATAATAATAATAATAATAATAATTGCATCTATTAAAATGTCTTATTTTAGAATATGAATCCATTTTTGTAACAAAAATTTATATTGAGTAGCATGCCAACTATTTGATTTTATAAGTTGAAGGCAGACCACTTATACATAAAAATAAAAGAAAAATAGTTGAGTAAGACTTGAGATGAACTATCTAGCATCTTTTAGGTAAGGAATGAGTCTATTTTACTTAAACATGTTAATTTTACACATATTCATGAAAATACACACATATTCAAATATTTGAAGTCTATATAAAAGATTTATTTGATCAACAATGTAGAAGATCACTCAACTCAATTGCACTTGAAAAGAAATAAAAAATTAAGTAATATAGGAAAATATGCAACAAAAATTTTATTTTATTATACTTACAAATTATAATGTTTGCAAGTATGGTCTCTTATTAAAGAAAAAAGATTGAAGAAAGAAGCTCCTCAAGCATTGATTACATTTACTCCATCATACTTGTCCTTTAAGGATTTGTTGGTCATTGCTTGGTATATAGAGGCTTTGTCTTGGTACTAATTTGAGAACTCCCAAAAGAAACTTGCTTCTTTAGGAAATATTCAATGTCATCATTATACTACTTAGTGAAGACCTTGTAGGTTGAGGTCTCCATGAATGCCTTTATCACTTTAGTAGCCATTTTCACCTTAGATCAATTTACGTGATCAACCTTCTTCATGCTATATTCATTAACCTATTTTGTAATTGCATTTTTTCTATTGAGTACATCTTCGAGTGATGTCTCCTTATAAGTCAAGTAGGCCCTCATAACCTTCACATCCTTCTAGTCCTCTTGCAAAAAGTCAAATAACTCACAGAGGGAACTTTATAGTGCCCTCAGCTCCTTCTCGACAATACATCTTTTTATGACAACATGCTAAAGTGAAACTTGTTGCATATTACTTGTGTGCTCAATATGACATAGTTGAGATCTTTAACAAAGAAAGCATCAAGTTCTTTGCTTATGTAAGGTAAATGAAGTGTAAAACTTAATTTTTAAGCTCCTCATAGAACCACATCATTGAGGAAAGTCACCTTATACTTTATCTCAAAAGAAAAATGCCACTTGGCTTACTATAGTTTTTTTATTTTCTTAGTATATGAGAAAGTAACATCATTTCTTTTAAAAATGACTTCTTATGATTTCTCTCTCTGCTTGGAATTCATGTGCGCTAGTGCCATATTTGTGATTAGAATGTTGAAGGAATAACAACTTGGGTCATCGACATAATTAGAGGGTCAAGAGGCACTTGTGATTGAGGTATGATGATGATCATTGCACACTATGATGTTGGAAAGCTTGTCATGTGACCGATGGTAGCCACTTTAACATTACATTTACATGTGAATGTGTTAGGCATAACTCAGATGGAACAAGTCCATTGAAGTTCAATATGTCAATAATCTATTAACACAATAGGAGTTGCAAGCTAAGTCATAATTGGATAGCATAAGTACATGTATGAGCCATATAATCACTAACCAACAAAAAATAAAACTTTCATTAAAAATGGGAATAGAAAGTCAACAAATAGGTTGCAATCTTTTAACATATTACATATTTTTCTTGTCTTCTTTACTCACCATTAAGAAAAAAAACTAAAATATATGATCGAACAGTACAAACATCTATCTAGATGGTTTTACTCCTAGTTAACTATTACAATATGAACTCATCCAAAAGTCAAGAATTGGTTTAATCATAAAGACCCAAAAACTTTGCAAATAACACTAGAATTGACCTTCATTTCATGGGCCTCTCAGCAAAAGTTAATAAGGGATTCAGCGGATGAACATCCCACCTTTTATTCTAGTATGAAAAGCTCCTCTTCCACCTTTTGAAATGAGTATCTTGCTTCAGAACTTGCATGTTACCATAGAGAAACTAGCAACAAGCTCAACTCTATAATTTTGGTTCTTAAATTGCCCAGTGGTGAAGATGATTTGTATCTACAAGAAATATGCACTATGAAAGGGGCAATAAAATTTTCTTAAAATTGCTCTTGCGAAAGGAAGGTCGGAGCTCTAAACTTCACACTTGCATCAGTAGTAACCAATGAGAGGGTGTTACAGTTAACTTTTATAACATGGTCCCTCTGGTTGCCTTTAATTTTTCGTTTTGATGTTGTCGTTATTGTGTTCATAGAAATATAAAGAAGATTAAACTCTTTATTGAAAAGACTTAGAGTCATCATCGTGGTGATCTCATTAGCTAGAATGAATCTTGAATTAGTAAAAATATAAAGAACTAAGAATACATTAGCCATAATGAATCTTGGTGATCTCATTTGTTTGTCTAACGACTTTGCCTATCACTCAGTTACTTCCTTCTCCTTCAACAATAAAAGCTTCTACAACACTCAACCAACTTATCATCCATGTATACTCTTTGGGGCTTCAATTATTATTTTTTTATAAGATTGTAATGATCTAATTAAATATTTATTTATTTATTTATTTTATCTTACATAGCTTTTCTTGTAGTGTGCAAAATCCTATGAATAAAATGTTTAAGAGAGCATTTCAAGACATCAACATTATTTTGAATTTTGACTTGTGGATCTCTATGCTTCTATTTTTGGGCTATGACTTTCTATTCCCTTCCCTACCTCGATCTCATATATTTTCGAAGTAGGGTTTATCATCTTTTAATTTGCCCATACGTTTTTGAGAACTCAAATGAAAATAAAGAAAGAAGATACATAAAAATAGAGCTCGTTATTTTTTTCTCAATTGCAGGTAGGGTTGTGAATTCAACTCGATGATCATTACTAACTCGAAATTCATTTTAAATCTTGGCTTGAATCTTGATCAGATAAAAATAAACGAGTTGAGTTGTGGGCCCAAACTTTGGATCGAATTTTTTTCGAGTGGATTTGAAGTCATATTTGGATTATACATTGAATCTGACTCGAGATCGGCTCATAATTTTTTTTTATTTATAGAAATTATATAAATTATACAAAGTAAAGTTGAATATAATGAGTCACGATCTAATTTCGAGCTGATTTCGATCTAAAACAAATCCAAATAACCCAATTTGAGCTAGTTTGTTTCAATTTTGAGCCAGACTGAGTCAATTATGAGTTGAAGCGAATTCAAATAACTCAATTCGAGCCAGCTCATTTTGATTTCAAGTTAGATCGAGCTGAATTCAATTTTAAGTCGAGTTGGCTTGAAATCTAATACAATGATCAACGAGCCGATTTTGAGCCGCACTAAATCTACTCGAGCCGATTTNATAAGATTGTAATGATCTAATTAAATATTTATTTACTTATTTATTTTATCTTACATAGCTTTTCTTGCAGTGTGCAAAATCCTATGTATAAAATGTTTAAGAGAGCATTTAAAGACATCAACATTATTTTGAATTTTGACTTGTGAATCTCCATGCTTCTATTTTTGGGCTCTGACTTTCTATTCCCTTCTCTACCTCGATCTCATATATATCAAAGTAGGGTTTATCATCTTTTAATTTGCCCATACGTTTTTGAGAACTAAAATGAAAATAAAGAAAGAAGATACATAAAAATAGAGCTCGTTGTTTTTTCTCATTTACAGGTAGGGTTGTGAATTCAACTCGATGATCATTAATAACTCGAAATTCATTTTAAATTTTGGCTTGAATCATGATCGGATAAAAATAAATGAGTTGAGTTGTGGGCCGAAACTTTGGATTGATTTTTTTTTTCGAGTGGATTTCAAGTCATATTTAGATTATAGATTGAATCTGACTCGAGATCGGCTCATAATTTTTTTTTATTTATAAAAATTATATAAATTTTACAAAGTAAAGTTGAATATAATGAATCAAGATCTAATTTCGAGCTGATTTCGATCTGGAACAAATCAAAAGAACTCAATTTGAGCTAGTTTGTTTCAATTTTGAGTCCGACTGAGTCAATTCCGAGTTTAAGCGAACTCAAATAACTCAATTCGAGCCAACTCATTTTGATTTTGAGTTAGATCGAGTTGGATTCAATTTCAAGTCAAGTTGGCTTGAAATCTAATACAATGATCAACGAGCCGATTTTGAGCCGCACTAAATCTACTCGAGCTGATTTAGAGCTATTTTGACCTCAAATCAGCTCGACTTAAAATCGAATCGTTGACGGCCCTAATTAGAAGTAAAACATTTTGCCATACATGTTTGGCTAAAAATATATTAGAATAAAAAAATAATTCTCTTCCCTGCCTTATTACGTCATCCTAACGGTAAGAAGAAGATAAATACAAAATTCTTTTTATTGTNTATAAGATTGTAATGATCTAATTAAATATTTATTTACTTATTTATTTTATCTTACATAGCTTTTCTTGCAGTGTGCAAAATCCTATGTATAAAATGTTTAAGAGAGCATTTAAAGACATCAACATTATTTTGAATTTTGACTTGTGAATCTCCATGCTTCTATTTTTGGGCTCTGACTTTCTATTCCCTTCTCTACCTCGATCTCATATATATCAAAGTAGGGTTTATCATCTTTTAATTTGCCCATACGTTTTTGAGAACTAAAATGAAAATAAAGAAAGAAGATACATAAAAATAGAGCTCGTTGTTTTTTCTCATTTACAGGTAGGGTTGTGAATTCAANTGTTTTTGAGACCTCAAATAACAATAAAGAAAGAAGATACATAAAAATAGAGCTCGTTGTTTTTTCTCATTTACAGGTAGGGTTGTGAATTCAACTCGATGATCATTAATAACTCGAAATTCATTTTAAATTTTGGCTTGAATCATGATCGGATAAAAATAAATGAGTTGAGTTGTGGGCCGAAACTTTGGATTGATTTTTTTTCCAGTGGATTTTAAGTCATATTTGGATTATAGATTGAATCTCACTCGAGATCAGCTCATAATTTTTTTTTTATTTATAAAAATTATATAAATTTTACAAAGTAAAGTTGAATATAACGAGTCAAGATCTAATTTCGAGCTGATTTCGATCTGGAACAAATCCAAAGAACTCAATTTTGAGTCCGACTGAGTCAATTCCGAGTTGAAGCGAATTCAAATAACTCAATTCGAGCCAGCTCATTTTGATTTCGAGTTGGATTCAATTTCAAGTCAAGTTGGCTTGAAATCTAATACAATGATCAACGAGCCGATTTAGAGCTNTTCGAGTGGATTTCAAGTCATATTTAGATTATAGATTGAATCTGACTCGAGATCGGCTCATAATTTTTTTTTATTTATAAAAATTATATAAATTTTACAAAGTAAAGTTGAATATAATGAATCAAGATCTAATTTCGAGCTGATTTCGATCTGGAACAAATCAAAAGAACTCAATTTGAGCTAGTTTGTTTCAATTTTGAGTCCGACTGAGTCAATTCCGAGTTTAAGCGAACTCAAATAACTCAATTCGAGCCAACTCATTTTGATTTTGAGTTAGATCGAGTTGGATTCAATTTCAAGTCAAGTTGGCTTGAAATCTAATACAATGATCAACGAGCCGATTTTGAGCCGCACTAAATCTACTCGAGCCGATTTAGAGCTATTTTGATCTCAAATCAACTCGACTTAAAATCGAATCGTTGACAACCNGCCGATTTAGAGCTATTTTGATCTCAAATCAACTCGACTTAAAATCGAATCGTTGACAACCTAATTAGAAGTAAAACATTTTGCCATACATGTTTAGCTAAAAATATATTAGAATAAAAAATTAATTCTCTTCCCTGCCTTATTACGTCATCCTAACGGTAAGAAGAAGATAAATACAAAATTCTTTTTATTGTNTGATTTAGAGCTATTTTGACCTCAAATCAGCTCGACTTAAAATCGAATCGTTGACGGCCCTAATTAGAAGTAAAACATTTTGCCATACATGTTTGGCTAAAAATATATTAGAATAAAAAAATAATTCTCTTCCCTGCCTTATTACGTCATCCTAACGGTAAGAAGAAGATAAATACAAAATTCTTTTTATTGTTTTACTTTTTTGAATTTTTAGGCTGTTTTATTATTTTAAAATCTTAATAATAATAATAAATGTGCATCAGTTCTTTTACTCTAGGTGCATATATTCTTGGTGTTATAATAACCTAATAACAAATCAATAATAATTGAATAACACACAATAACACCTGAATAACACATAATAACATCTGAATAACACACAATAACACCAGAATAACATGAGGGGAATATTTCCTTGTGTTACCGGGCCGATCACCTCTACGGCGTAATTTCATTGGACTCCGCGTGTAGCTCTACGTGCGGAGTCCTGATGTAATATTTTTTTTTCGATGTATGGGGCATTTACGTACATGCCACTCAACTCTTATATATTTACATAACTAACCTACAAACTTTTCATATTTAGCATAAAACTAAATTTTTTAACAATGCATAAACAAAGAACACAAATACTTTCTAGAAATGAATTATATAAATCTTTTTGGCTCGAGAATATGATAACCAAAATAGTGTAGATGTAAATATCAAATTTATGCGTTGGATTTTAATAAGCAATCAATAAATTTTATCATCAAACATGAAATCTGAGGTAACATTTTAAGTTTGAAATGATCAAGTTTCAATTAAAAGTTATTCAGAATTCTAATTTCAACAAACTTATAACCAAACTGACCGGCTCAACGAGACAGACCTGACTGTATGAAAAATGATTTAATTCGAGTCAAATGAAGCCCAAATCAACCCATTAAATCACTATCAGAAGATTTCCATGCATAATTGAAATGTCAAATGGATTTCAAATATGACATGCTTATAGTCAAATCGAGTATCTCGGCAAAGTGAATTCAACGAGCTCATGATCACTCATTTATGAAATAGGGTTGTGAACGATTTGATTTCGAGCCGATGGCTCGAAACCGGAACGGCTCCAAAACGANGTGAAGTGTAAAACTTAATTTTTAAGCTCCTCATAGAACCACATCATTGAGAAAAGTCACCTTATACTTTATCTCAAAAGAAAAAGGCCACTTGGCTCACTATAGTTTCTTGATTTTCTTAGTATATGAGAAAGTAACATTCTTTCTTTTAAAAATGACATCTTATGATCTCTCCCTCTGCTTGGAATTCATGTGCGTTAGTGCCATATTTATGATTAGAATGTTGAAGGAATAAAAACTTGGGTCATCAACATAATTAGAGGATCAAGAGGCACTTCCGATTGAGGTATGATGATGATCATTGCACGCTATGATGGAAAGCNCTAGTGTCATATTTGTGATTAGAATGTTGAAGGAATAAAAACTTGGGTCATCGACATAATTAGAGGATCAAGAGGCACTTCCGATTGAGGTATGATGATGATCATTGCACGCTATGATGGAAAGCTTGTCATGTGACCGATGGTAGCCACTTTAACATTACATTTACATGTGAATGTGTTAAGCATAACTCAGATGGAATAAGTCCATTGAAGTTCAATATGTCAACAATCTATTAACACAATAAGAGTTGCAAGCTAAGTCGTAATTGGATATCATAAGCACAAGTATGAGCCATATAATCACTAACCAACAAAAAATAAAACTTTCATTAAAAATGGGAATAGAAAGTCAACAAATAAGTTGCAACCTCTTAACATATTACATATTTTTGTTGTCTCCTTTACTCACCATTAAGAAAAAAAAAAACTAAAATATATGATCAAACAGTACAAACATCTATCTAGATGGTTTTACTCCTAGTTAACTATTACAATATGAACTCATCTAAAACCAAGAATTGGTTTAATCATAAAGACTAAACAACTTTGCAAATAACACTAGAATTAGCCTTCAATTCATGGGCCTCTCAGCGAAAGTTAATAAGGGATTCAATAGATAAACATTCCACCTTTTATTCTAGTATGAAAAACACCTCTTCCGCCTTTTGAAATGAGTATCATGTTTCAGAACTTGTATGTTACCATAGAGAAACTAGCAACAAGCTCAACTCTATAATTTTGGTTCTTAAATTGCCCAGTGGTGAAGATGATTTGTATCTACAAGTAATATGCACTATGAAAGGGG
>JXCR01131761.1:39562-53239 GCA_002079205.1 Phalaenopsis hybrid cultivar
AAAAAAAAGGTTCGAATAAGCTCGAAAGAAGATTGAACCGTCTCAAGCCATGGAACCGGTACTTTTTTCAATTCTAAAATTAATTAAATAGAAAAATAAATTTTGTAGAAGTGATATAAAGTGAATTTAGAGCTAAAAAAACATTCAAATTAAAAATGGAACCAAATTTCTTTATTTAGAGTCCAAAGAGCTTACGAATAACAAAATTACAAAATCAAACATATGACATGCTTTGTGGTACCTCCAACACTACAAATACGAAGTTGGGATTGTGCACAAATGTAACGTATCATGAGGTCCGTGGGAATCAAACTTCATGGATTTTCTTGGCACTTGTTCCACTCAGTGTGAGCACACCTTGTAAGCCTAGACAATCTGATCCTGTTGCGGCTTGAAATCGGATCGAAAATAATTCGATCCAAAAATTTGGCTCATAGCTCGACTCAATCTATTCGATCCGATCTCAATTCGAGCTGAAAGACGATTCAATTTTTTAGCGATTAACGATCTTCGAGTTAATTTCTCGGGCCTATTCTGAAATCATTAAGATAATAAAATGTCTATTGAATGTCTTATGATCATAGGAATCTCTTAGAGACTTCTAATCAAGAGTGTTCTGAATTCATTCCTTATCTGCAACATTGACACTATAAATAGAGTCATACTCCCCTCTTAAAAAGGGAACTATAACCTGCGCTCGAGGGAGGCCAGAGCCTGGAGAAGATGGAGTCGAAGTATAGAATCCTGCACCGACAATTCGACATACATCTCCCGCTCCTACAATATACAATCAACTCCGACCACCGCCTCCTCCGCCCAACTATGACCAATTACGACATATGTGGTTCACAGCTCATGCAGCTCTCGACTCCGGCCCCTTGTGGATTACAGACGTCATCGCAGCTCACCATTACGGTCATGTGACCAACCACAACCTACATGGCTCACAGCTTTTGCAGCTTCCTATTACGACCTCTATGACCAACCGAATCTCCTGAAGCAACCATCTACGACCAACATGATCAACTAATACTATAACCTTCAACTAGGCTTATACGACAACTTAGTGCTACAACCATTGTCTGCTACACTCACTCAGAACTACATTCATTATATCCAGATTATGACTATTATTGATGAATCATTTTCGTACAATTACAATAATTATCTTTGTAACTTCATCATTCTTAATTCAAGAAAAGAGTGAACATGTGCTTCTCTTCAATTATCTTATTACACGTTGGGTTCTCATTCAACGCTAAAATACCAATTCATTACTCTACGGTCACAAACCTTCAAACATGCATGAGATAAATAAATAAATAAATATGAACCGTGTGATACCTAAAAGTTTTATTCTCATATTTGTCCATATATAATGGGACAACAGACTTCTTACATTTTGATGATGGAATAAACGTTGAGTGAGATGCCTGCGAGCTAACTTTCGTTGCAGCACTTTCGGCGTCAACTTGCTCGAAAAAGGACAAAAAAGTGCTTCGCATTCATGACGAGATCGTACCTTTCTTCGTTTGTTTTTTTTTTAGTTGTGAAGATGCAGAAAAGCAAAAGCAAATTCCGTCACAAAGAATTGGCGGAAAGCATTTTTGTATATTGCTTCGCGTATCGGATGCGGCTACGTGCGCGAGCACCATATACTATTCGCAGTACTCAAGCGTATGATTAATGCTACGCTGATCCATTATTCTTCACAAGTAGGAAATTAAATAATTGGAGGAGATTTGGTGGATGGATCAAACTTCTATGATTTATTTATTTATTAAAAGATTTTTTCTAGTAGGTGTAAGTAAGTTATGTATATATATATATATTTAATGAGTATTGGCTTGATATATAAACTTTTAAACTACTGTATTTTAGAATTCACGGCCAAATTTGTTGTTTGTTGAAAAATTGGTGATGGTAGAAAGTGTATTTTATCTTAACATTGTATGATAGTCTTCTCATACATAAATAAGATATTAGAAGATCAGGTATCTAGCTATGTTGAAATGATTCAACTGGAATGCAGGATGAGTTACAAAGGAAGCCGTTTTCGGTTAACTAAATAAGACATTAAGATATCATAGCAAATATGCAGTGTGTAAGGTGGCTTCTAAGGTTGAAGTTGGAGGAACTTTGATGTGTGGGGTTATCATCAAGGGATTTTTGGTATCAAATTGGTTTTAGACATCAAGAAGGCAAGCATAAGCTTAATGTTGTTGCTAAATTCTACATCGGAAATATGCATGCACAAATCTCAAAAAGATACAATGGACCACACGAAGATGATTGATCTACAAACATTCACCATTACACCGATCGGCCTCTAAAGATGACTGAAAGAAAGACGGATCAATCTAATGAGCACTGCGTGATTGCATCAACACCTATCAAACCAATATATGTCATTACAAAGATTAACAATTGTCCGAAAAGAATTCCTTCGCATAGACATATTGATCGAAGGTAAGCTACCTGTCAAATTAGGGTAATATACTCTCTGCTTGATGGAATAATCCTATCAAAGGACAATGTGTATTCTAATTGATCCCATTGAAAAAGACAGTCGAAGATCAGTCAGGTGGTTGAAGATCATTCAGGCGGTCGAATGGGTCTGGGCCAACCAAATGAATACCAAGTGACCAAGCTAGGCAGTTATAAATACAAAGCGGTGTCAAGGGTAATTACAAATATGGAACAACAACAACAACAGTTAAAGGGTCAAAACATGTATTATTCAGTTATAGATACGTAAATGTGTGATGGCTCATAATTATGATAACTTCTCCATTAAATGGGGGAAAATCTTGTAAGCCTGGAATCATACCTTCAACAAGAAGAAGAGCAAGTTAGGGTGAAGGAATACATCTACAAGAGACCTCCAATGTGGAGTTCACTCGGGAATTCATACAATGATGAATCCAAGAACTCTATGATTGGATGAATGGTCAAATTGCAGAATTTACCCGAGTGGTGCTTGAAGGAAGGGCACAACCTCTCCTATAACCAAATCCACCAACACCCGAGCCCCAAGCTCAATAAGCTGCCCAAGCCACCGAGCAAGTGGAAGAGTCCCAGTACCAGGACAGTGTCAGATCCATGCCAAAGGGAGGATCGCAACCATGAGCTATAGAAGTCTATCATCGGATGGAGAATACGTTCGTATGACATATTTTTGAAGTTGAGCCACCATAGAGGTTTAAGGTTTTCTCCTTAAAATCGTACAAGGGTAGGAGCGATTCTGCTGACCATATTGCATCCTTTGAGTTAGTAATCTAATTTCTTAAGAACTTTGATGCATTAAAATGTCAACTATTCTATACTACTTTGAGATGTTGTACTCTACCCATAAAAATTATAAATTCCTTCAGAGACTTTAACAAGCTATTTTTGGCGTAGCTCATTAGGACCCGAAAGCTATGAAACAACTTACATTCTTTTTTGTATGTGAAATAGGGGCCAAACGAGAGCCTTTGGGCATATGTTATAAGGTTTCAAAAGGACATGCTTGAGGTGCAAAAACTAGAGCAGGTGGTTGCTAAGGCAGCCCTAGTAGAAGGACTAAAGAGTCCACAATTCAGATATTTTTTGGGTTTACAGAAATCTGAAATGTTGGCTGAACTTCTAGAGTTAGCTAACAATTACAATGAAACCGAGGAGTATATGAACTAGCCAATTTCAAAAGGAGAGAAATCAGATCGACAATTGGGCAAAACCAAGTCAAGACCCCCTAGTCAAACGGGTTTGGATTGCTCAGAATTGGGCTTATCTGATGACAAACCTGCTCTTCCATACCTTTATCGTGTCCTCAAGGCCAACCAGATGAAATTTTCGGGTCGACCCGAACACGACGTAGTTGTCTGGCTCCACTAAAAAAAACATTTTGGAGAATAGCTCCCGAGACCACAAAATCTCCCTTCACCAGTAGCAGACGACAAAAGCTATAATCTTCGCGATCCAGTTCAGCTTTATTTGGGCAGGGGTCACACCTTAGAAATTCATGATATATTGGAGCTCTGTAAGAAGAAGCAATTAAAGACCCCACTAAATTAGTCATATTAGAAGAGAAATTCCTTGCAAAACACATCGGTCACCCAAGCATTCAAGTTGGGGAGGCATAGGTGGATCCCATCTTCAAAAATGTAAGCCTTCTCAAGTGAGATCATATCGACCAAAGTTGGGATGGATTGCTCAGCAGTGGGAAGCATTCTAAAACATATTGGCAAGTACTTTCTTGCCATTCAAATGAAAGTAGGAGAAGCAAGAGAAGGAGAAACGATTGAATTGAGGAAAAAAGACTAAAAGCGTAAGAGAATCCAACCTTCGACCCTTATATATAGGGCGCTAGAGAAAGTTGAAACGCCACAAAAAGAACAACACATGAATTTTAAAAACTCAAAATTAATCGACAGAATATTTGAGAGAGAATAATAAATGTAGAAATAATTTTTTTTGAAAACTAATAAAAATTCAAATGAAAAATAAGTTACAAGCTATTCCTCAGCTACTTTGGCCACTACAAGCCCAAGTCAAAACAGCTTCTAATACAACACTTGCCCATCAAAGTTAAATTGATCTATACTGTTGGTTTGAGCTTTGAATTGTAGGAATGAGAAGTTTGATCGAAGTTCGACAAGTTTAGCCCAAAGAGTCACTAGCTCTGTCGAGTGCTTCTGCCTCATGACTGTCACCTCCTACCGGAGCTCCCTTACCTCTGCCTCCAGCAGGCAGCCGTACATTCTTCTTAAGTTGCCTTCTTGATGGACAAACGGAGTGAAAATTGCTTCCCCCTTATTATGTGTCTAGGTCAGGGTTCTGATACATCTAAAAAAGGTTCAATTTTTCATATACTTTTAATGTCTATATTTGGTGATTTTCAATAATATTGCACTTTAAAGGAATGTATTTTGTATATTTTTTGTTTCAGGTACAAGAAATGAAGTTTTGAAAAAAAATAAACGAAAACGGTGTAATTTGAAGCAAAAACAAGCAAGAAAGAAAATTTTATCCTGACACATTTTGATATGTCTTTCTGTGCTTAATCTCTTTTACACTTTTCACATATCTTTGAATGAAATTACACTTCAAAAGAAGAATATTTTTATGCTTATTTTGTAGGTCTATCTGTTAGGAATGCAATGCAATTGAAACGGTGTGAAACAGAGTCAAACGAAGCAAAATGGTGGAGCTGCACAAATGGGTGCCGACGATGCTAGAACCAGCGCCGACGGTGTTAGAGTGCAGAGAGACGTGAAAGTGGCACCGACGGTGCCCAAAACGGTGCCGACAGAGCTCGAGAGGCAAATTTCTAGAAGATTTAATGTATTTAGACGCTTTTTGGAAGGTTGCTTGAGACATCTCTTGAGAAATTTGTCCCTACACTATAATAGAGTGCTTTTATGTCAGAAAAAATTGTGTGTGTGAGTGAAAAAAATGAGGATAATGTTTAGAGATCTTAGAATAACATTAGAAATGTAGATTTTTACCTTTTTGGAGAGATTGGTGAGGGGATTTTGAGAGAATCTGTAAGGGAATGTTCTAGCATTGCGTGAATCAGCGGGAGACTTTGTCAGAAAGATTTTCATCTTTCTTTCAATGAGAAAAAGTTAAGTATTATGTTCTTCATTATCTTATGATTTTGTAAACACTTATCTAGTGGATTTGCTTTAATTTAATGAAATTTTTCGTTATGTTTTCTTCGTGCTTTGTGATGTATTTCCTCTTACTCTTTCTTCTTTTTTGGAAATAGTGGTATGAGAAGATTATGTCATTATTTTTTTTACTTTTCTTTTGCAATGAATATTATTCATATTTAGGATATTGAGATGCATGCTTGAAAAAGTTTTAATTATAAATGTGATGGTTTTTACTTGCACTTCATTTACATTACAAAAAGGGTCCGTTGTAATGTTAAAATTCGTTGTAGTTGCATTAAGACCCGAGAGGGCGGTGATATTCTCAACAAAGTGGAACCACATTCAAATTTCATGGATGATAAAGTTCATGAGGGTTGAGTGCAAATAAATAATGACATATATATATTGTTGGGCATAGAATTGAAGATTTTAGGGTGACAGACTAAAATCCCCAATTTGGTCTTAGAGTTTAAGAACTAAAGCGAGCGTTAGCATTCAGGGGAAGGGAAGTGAGAGCTCTGGAGTGATAGCTAGTATCCTCCCAGCCTAACCACGGATTCAAGGACTAAATCTGAGATCAACCAATGATTTTCTATAACACTGAATCATGGTAGAGAATTAAAATTGCTTCTATTTGGCACATACAATATTTAATGTATCTCATTTTCTTACATTATCCAATTCCCTATATAAGAAAAGTAGTTTTTAACATCTTAAAATTTTCCAAACCAATTCATCCAGAAAGGGTTATCTTTAGAATTAATATTTATATTTAGAAATAGTTATTATCCTTACATTTAACATTCACATTTAGGAGTAGTTGTTAGATAAAACACCATTTTAATCGACATTCCAAACTAAGGACTAATATTAGTAGACTGGAATTTGACTAAGGACATCTTTTCTTGCTTCCTCGTGGGATTGATATTCAGGGCTTAATCAGAAAGTCTTATATTACTTGAAGCGATACGTGCACTTGCGTAGAACCCATAGTGTGTGAACTATTTGTTATATTTTATAACATTTCAATTTTGCATATTAACCGCTAAATATAAATTGGGTCAAGTTTTTTACCATCTTTTTAACGCTAAATTACTGTGTAATTTCGAGTCGGGTCAAGTTTTTGGCACCATCTCAGGGGAATTAAATTGACATAAAACATGCACAAAAATAACTCACGCTAGGGGCGCATCAGGTTCCCTCAACTATGTCATGGGCGAGAACTCAATCAGGACCTTGCACGGTGAAGCAACACCCAAGCTACCATCATCTTCATCAACAAACAAACATTGGTGAACAAAAAAGATTTCTAAACACAAAATATCATCTCCACATATTTATAGCTCTATCCAATTCAGACCACTGAAATGAAGGGTAACTCTCACCAAAGCCTAGTTCTAGAATCGTAGCCCTCTAGTTTTATAAGGTGTTTGCCACATCTTTCTCAAAGCTTGGTCCCAAAATTGGAGCCCTCTGGTCCTCTGGTAGAGGAACTCTAGTAGTCCTTGAATGGGTATGTTAGCTGGTTGATCGTGAGCTGCAACAGGAGTACAACCTAGCACACCAAAAGGCAATTTGCCCAGTCTAACTCCCTCCTTTTGCCAGAGAATGGTCAGCGAGTTGGGAGGTGCAACCTCATCTCTAAGATCTTTTGCCTACTTTTTCTTGTAAGTTGCTTAGCTCACATCACACCTTCGGGTCAACATCCTTTCACTGTCCTGTCTATTAGCCCAGGTTTCTTTGTGCCCTCGGGCCAGCTCCCTTCTCCCATGTTTTTTCTCTGTCAGACTTCTTCTCTCCCTCGTGGTGACTATCTCCCTCTTGTCGCTTCTTCTCAACTTCGAGGCGATTGCCACCCTTTGGTCACTTCTTCTTATCAAGTTCCTTCTCAAAGTGGAACCATGACACAAAACTTTCGAATGCTTTTATCGATATGTCCTCAGTAAAGGAATCGTTAGAGAACTCCTTGTCACTTGTCATAGAGGCGCTCATGAAGTCATTCGACTAGGAGACACACTCTCAAATAATGCAAATAACAAAAATGCTAACCATACCCTTTTTATAGAATGTCATGGACACAGAAATCTGTAGAGTTCAATTATTAAAGTATTGAATATGAAATAAATAAATCTACTTTTCACATTAAATTCTTTAATTCTTATCGTAGCATGAATTTGACAAAACAAGCGAATCAATAAACTAACTATGTATGTCAGAGATACATCAGCATGAATCTCGAAGACATTCAACAGGCAAAGAGACAAAAGATTGGTCACCCATAGAGGGAAGGCTCAAGGCTACGTTGCCAGAAGGTTACAAAACCTAACTGCCAGCTACAATTCTTTTTTGTCAAGAATCAAAGCCGACTGAACAAATGTCGATCAAGATAGAGATCAGTATATGACTTACTCTGAAAGAGAACATCGCCTAGACTCTCATCCCATCACTACCAACAACCTCGTGAGAGCCCCTAAAGACTGCTCACGAGTCTTAAGGTTTTCATGACAACATGTTCTAGAAATACTCCAGATGAGCGTCCCGCCAAGTGCTAAATTACATGTCAGATTACAATGATTCACTCTCTACTCGATAGGCTAGACTCTTCCTAAAAACAAAAGTGCCTTATCTTGGGGTCGACAGTCGACATCCAGACTGAAGTAACTAACTGGCTAACTCAAGTTGATCGAGTGAAGGTCTGGAGGACCGCAACACAACTAAAGACGACCGACTACCATAACTCAGCAAAGCCGACCAAGCAGACTTTGTCAATCCAAGAAACACACTCTCTTTTCTCTCTCATGTTTTACACATTATTTATTGGTTGTGATTCACATGACAGTTTTAAATTTAACCATAGTTGAGTATCTATTGATAATAACCATAAAATAAAAAATTATGTCACATGTCATATCCAAATCAATGACAAGTACATGGTCTAATAATTTGAATTTAAAATTTAAATTATGACTATCTAATATTCTAAAAAATACATATATTAGGAAGGCAAATCTATTACCTTGCCATAAATATCCCTCTAGCCAATAAATAAAAAAAAACCACCTATTTTTGAAATTTTCCAAGAAAAAAAATATTTTGTTCTTTGAAGTGAGAATTATTCAGTGGGAGTAAATAGAGTGGGAATCTCCCAGCGACCCACCTGCCCTTTCTGTCTCGCATTCACTCATAGGATGGGAAGCTGTTAGCAAGTACTGGCCATAGGCCACATGGATCTGGTTGCCTTGTGGGCCCAACACCGACATGCTTTTATCTGAACCCCATCAGACAAAGGGCATCCATTCCCCTACCGCAGCTGCCATTTAAAAATTTATTTACATGCATGCCACTCAATTTTTATATATTTATATATATCTAACATTTAAATTTTATTTTTTATATTTATGTAAACTTATCTATGTATATATCTACACTTTCTTTTACTGTTTATTGCTTGTAGAGACTAGAGATCGATTGTTTGTCCCTTAGGAGAATCTTTTTTTATCAGCCTTGTTGTGTTAGCCGCTCGACTCAAGTCTTACACTCTTCATATCTCTTTCGTTTGGTTAAGTAGGTTTATGAGTCGGGTCTCACCTTTTGTCAGGCGCGGATCTTGTCGCTATCTTCGCGGGAGTAATTGCAGAGACTCGTCTTCATAATAATTGCCAAAACACTCAACGCGGATCTTAACACTGATGAGTGACGAACCATCTCCAGGGCAATATATATACCGAGCTAGGAGATAAGGTTTTCAATGCTCGGTGTTAAGTGAGTTTTTTTGCAGCTTGTCGATCGAACGTTGTTCGTCATCGTTATTAGTGAAGCCTCGAGGTTGATACCGATCTGACGTCCTGCACCATTGTTGGACTTTCTGCTTGGGTTTAAGTTCATCAAGTGTTGAAATCCTCAAGTTTCCCGGTGTTGGCCGGACATGGGGTCATGCACATAATTAGAAAAGTTTATTCTATCATTTATATGAATGAAACACATGTACTTTGAAATGAAAGCACATTTTTATTGCAGCGGATCATTTTGAGTTATTGGTCGTCTGGACTTATGGTCACCCGGGCTTATAGAGTTGTCCAAATTTCTGTTCGTCAAGATTTTTAATCATCTGGACTTTTGGTGGTCTAGACTTGTGGTCATCCAGACTTCTGGTCACACGAACTTCTGGTCTTCTGGACTTCTAATCGTCCAAATTTCTGGGCATCTAGATTACTAATCATTTAGATTCTTGGTCGTCCAGACTTCTAATCGTCTAGAATTTGGTCATTTGGACATCTGATCTTCCAGACTTCTAGCCATTTGGAGTTCTGTTCTTTCAAATTTTTTTGCCATATGGACTTTTGGTTGTTCAAGCTTTGGTCATTTAGGCTTCTAGTTGTTCGGATTGTGTCGATTGGAACCTAGCCTGTCCGAACTAAATTCTTGATTCTTGTCCTAGTGTTGCTCATCTTCTTGTTACCGACATGATCCACACTCACCGTATCGTTTAAGTTATTGAATTTAAATTTGTCTATAGATCACACCTCATGGGATTAGAGTGCTAGAGAGAAAAGAGAGGGGGCAAGAGAGAGAGAGAGAGAGAGAGAGAGAGAGAAAGAGAGAGAGGAGTGCACCGTCACCTGACCATCAAAGACAAATTGCGGTATTCCCGGGCTCTTATGATTCTTTTTATATTGTCGAATATTTTTTATACATGTGAGAATTGATAGAGCTAAAAATCCCTCTTACATGAAAAGTCCTCCCTATTTATATTAAAGGGAGTNTTTGATTCCTGTCCTAGTGTTGCTCATCTTCTTGTTACCGACATGATCCACACTCACCGTATCGTTTAGGTTGTTGAATCTAAATTTGTCTATAGATCACACCTCAAGGGATTAGAGTGCTAGAGAGAAAAGAGAGGGGGCAAGAGAGAGAGAGAGAGAGGAGTGCACCGTCACTTGACCATCAAAGACAAATTGCGGTATTCCCGGGCTCTTATGATTCTTTTTATATAGTCGAATATTTTTGTTACATGTGAGAATTGATAGAGCTAAAAATCCCTCTTACATGAAAAGTCCTCCCTATTTATATTAAAGGGAGTGCAATGAAAGAAAATTCCATTTCAGACATTACTTCAATAAAGCTTTGCACATGTTATTTTGGATATTTTATATAAATGGGCAGTCATCTAGGATGGGGGTCGTCTAGGTTGGGTTATGCATCTAGCTTGTCGGTCTATCATCCAGGCTGGTTCAGTCGTCCAGGTTGTCGGACGGTCGTCTAGGCTAGTTCGGTAGTCCTGCCTGGGTCAATCGTCCAGGTTGGGTCGTCCCCTCAAGAGAATCAGCTTAATGAATTTCTGTTATACATTCCTATATTTTAATTTCATTGGAAACCAAAGTTTATTATATATGCAACATTTGATAAAAATAAATTGAAGATTCAAAAAAATAAATTGACATTTTCATTCAAAATATATAATTCATAATGTTCTTTTTCATAATCAAGCTCCAACAAACAATTAAATTTTGATTTATTCAAAGCTGAACCGTTTAAACCGTGGTTCCGTCAGTTTGGTTTTATCAAAATTTTGATTGGTTCAGTTTTTCATATGCTGGATTTCGGCTGCATTCGGTTTGACAATAAATTAGCAAACGAATCAATCTGAACCGACCAAATACTCACCCCTAGCAGACGATAATATAAATTTTCATGAAGCACACTCATGAAGGATAGAACTATAAGCCATTGGGAGAACCTTGCATTTTGCATGAGGTAATTTTCCTTTTCTTCAACTCGACAAAACCTTTAGACTTGGCATTGTAAGCCTAAAAACCTCCTTCACCATTAAGTAAAGGGAGAAACATTCAATACCTAAACACAATTCCACTAAAATGCATGAAACCAAATACAAAAAATAAAATTATAACCAACTCAAGAAGTCTTCCAATACTAATGGAACAAAAAACAAAACTAAGATGACTAATTTTGCATTTGAGAAAAAAATCTTATGCCATGTTTAAAGTGCTTTGAAAAGAACAACCAACTCAAAAATAATTTTATAAGATTGTGATCAACAAAACATTCAAATTTCTTAATTATTTTCTATTTTTCTTGTAGAGATTGTATGCCAAAATGAAATTTTTATTGCTTTTTTAGAATGCTTTGAAAAGTTTTTGCATGAAACATTAAACATAAAAAGACCACCCGAAACTTCCTATTTGCAAATCAACCCCCTCTTAAATCTATTTTTCAAATTCTCTCTGAAATATTAAAATTCATGGTAAAATCTCAGCTCATGTTTTTCATTTTTATCAAACTGTCAATAGTTTGATCGTGGCACGTGTAAATCAAAATTAAGTTTGGTAGCTCAAAAAAATTACAGGTATGGCTAATTTGTAAATATCAATGTTTCGTGTGGTCGGGATGTAAATATTCCTATATGTAAAAAGTCTTTTTTTTTTTTTTTTTTAGTTTAGATCTTGAAGTTTTATTTTAAATGCGAAAAAGATAGACATTCATTAAAAATAGTTTTGAAAGAAAGGTTTATATAGAAAAAAATAATCTAAATTCCTTTTGAACAATTCAAGTTTTATTTAGTAAGTTTTAAACAATTTTCAATGTGAAGAATAAAAATAATGTATAAATATACATCTATGCCATTAGATGGATCTAATATAAATGAAATTGACAGTCAAATTTAATATGAAATAACATTTTAATTATAATGATTATATATTTAATAGCATTTTAATAAAATTAAGTTTGAGCCAATATTTTTGTAATTTTAAAATGAATAAACCAGTTTTCTCTAATTTTAAACTTAATAATGTTGAAGACTCTTTAGAACTCTAACGAGTTTTTACTATCAGTCTAAATATGATCTATATGCATTGATAGACTTCTTTTGTCTGACTAGTCATCAAATCTTAAAGTCACTTGATATAAATTATTCAATTTTTGGTTATCTTCTAAACTATGGATTCAACACAACAGTGTTTGCAACAGTAAAATTTGGAGAACATCTAATGCATGGCACATGATGACTTGAAAATAATTATTTAAAAGCTTTGCAATGATAATAGTAATACTTATGTAAAATATTTCCTTATGGGATGGTATCAACTATTACGTGCATGATCATGTACACTTACATGTGCAAATTATACACCCTTGAAATTTTAATTCTTTGTGCCCTTAGTTTAGAATAGAGCACTAAAAAACTTAATGAGTCCGAAGAAATGAATATGTAACTCAATAAATCATTTGAGTCCTATACAGTCAATGATTATATTAAATTTATTTACTATCAACTTAGATCATCTAAGCCTATGCTTAGGGAAATCACTACCTACTATGGTCTAAATAAACTCTGGATTTAGTTTATTATGTAAATTCTAAGCCAATATTTTATTCAACCAATCAAAATTTTGATTTTTAGTAAGGGCTCCATTAAGGAAGGCTTCAGGTTAGTAGGCAAAACATTAAGCTAAAAGGTATAGGATTAACTCAATAAGATTTTAAAAAATAGAATATATATAAGGTAAAATTCAAGGGTAGCCAAATTATTCCTATTAGTATATGATCTAACTTAGCATATACTAATAGGAGAGATATTGATTAATAAAGAGAAAAGCTAAGATGTGATCATAATAGCTCAATTATGTGTTCAGGTGGAGTGTGGCTTAAGAAATTTTAGGTCCAGTAAGGAAAAATATATGGGTGGAGAGATTAAAGCAAGTTTAATAAGAGCTTAGCTAAACTTATTACAAAATTGAGGTCAAAAGAAGAACACCATTTTAGACCTTTGACTTAGCAATAAAGGATATCACAAGAAAGTTATCATGGCCATTCAAACCAACATAGGAGTAACACCATAATATATTCATTATAATGTTCAAAATCAAACATTAAAAGTTAATTGACATTGAATTTGATGACAAAGCTATACACATCAAGGTTTTATCATTGTTGTGGCTAGGATTATGAATCCTTCCATAAACATTACAAAAGATTAGGCAACACACATAGTTTAATGAATGTTCTATGTCAGTCTACC
>JXCR01131761.1:53259-92269 GCA_002079205.1 Phalaenopsis hybrid cultivar
GTAATACTTATGTAAAATATTTCCTTATGGGATGGTATCAACTATTACGTGCATGATCATGTACACTTACATGTGCAAATTATACACCCTTGAAATTTTAATTCTTTGTGCCCTTAGTTTAGAATAGAGCACTAAAAAACTTAATGAGTCCGAAGAAATGAATATGTAACTCAATAAATCATTTGAGTCCTATACAGTCAATGATTATATTAAATTTATTTACTATCAACTTAGATCATCTAAGCCTATGCTTAGGGAAATCACTACCTACTATGGTCTAAATAAACTCTGGATTTAGTTTATTATGTAAATTCTAAGCCAATATTTTATTCAACCAATCAAAATTTTGATTTTTAGTAAGGGCTCCATTAAGGAAGGCTTCAGGTTAGTAGGCAAAACATTAAGCTAAAAGGTATAGGATTAACTCAATAAGATTTTAAAAAATAGAATATATATAAGGTAAAATTCAAGGGTAGCCAAATTATTCCTATTAGTATATGATCTAACTTAGCATATACTAATAGGAGAGATATTGATTAATAAAGAGAAAAGCTAAGATGTGATCATAATAGCTCAATTATGTGTTCAGGTGGAGTGTGGCTTAAGAAATTTTAGGTCCAGTAAGGAAAAATATATGGGTGGAGAGATTAAAGCAAGTTTAATAAGAGCTTAGCTAAACTTATTACAAAATTGAGGTCAAAAGAAGAACACCATTTTAGACCTTTGACTTAGCAATAAAGGATATCACAAGAAAGTTATCATGGCCATTCAAACCAACATAGGAGTAACACCATAATATATTCATTATAATGTTCAAAATCAAACATTAAAAGTTAATTGACATTGAATTTGATGACAAAGCTATACACATCAAGGTTTTATCATTGTTGTGGCTAGGATTATGAATCCTTCCATAAACATTACAAAAGATTAGGCAACACACATAGTTTAATGAATGTTCTATGTCAGTCTACCCTATGAACACTTGGCTTACTATTGTCTAATATTATCCTTATGATATTTGCAATTTTAGAAGGAAAAATATAATATATTTTGGCACATCACCGTTTAAGTCACCTTGTGTGAATACCTTTGGAGCTAACTTATATAGTTCATTTATATTGAAAGCACTGACTCAAAGTGTAAGGTGGCATTTGAGTGTTTAGGGTCTAGGGTTTAGGCCTTAGGGTGTAGTGGTAGTGGTGTGGTGGCTGGTGGCGGCGGTGGTGGTGGTGTCGTGATTGGTGGCGGTAGTGGTGTCGGGGTCGTGATTGGTGGAGGAACCGGTGTGGTAGCTGAGACTGAAGAAAGTGCCAGGGTGGTGCCCTCTTTACCACCTGTCTACGGCCTTGTCGGCTTACGGACTTTTGCAAGCCAACACGTCCCCAGACGGGGAGCATACCTCCCCTTTCTTCATAAGTCATCTGCAAGCAGGAAAGTATTTAATTAATACATCTACATACCACTAAAGATGAAAGTACAATAATACACGGTAAAAAGAAAGACAACACTAAATTGCATGTGTACAATCTACATACTATTGAAACTGAAGAAACTAAAAGTACGCACTAAACAGAAGGGAAAATTGTAAAGTGCAACCTACAAACCACTTAAATTGAAAAAAATAAAAGTACAAAGTAAAAACAAAATAACACATATACATCTTTGTTAACCTCCTCTAATGTGTCACTTGATGATGTAGATAAAATTATATCATCCAAACCATCACCATTACATGCTCATCGATATCAATTTCTTCATTTTCGTCTTCAACATCCACTAAACTTACCCCTTCATTGATATTGTCAAGTGAAATGTATGACTCTATCATTTCTAATTCCCGATGAACTGGTTCAATGGAATTCTCAACATCAATAGTTGATGTCTGAACATCAATAATAGTTGTCAGTTTACCTGACTTACTTGTCCTGCTAAAATGAATGGATCAAATTTGTCTCTAATTTTGTCCGTCACAGGAACTACACCAACCCTATCACGGATATACGTATTTCGCATTTTGTATCTAAGTGTAAAGCCACTCTTCTACCTAAGTANAAGACTGAAGTAACTAACTGGCTAACTCAAGTTGATCAAGTGAAGGTCTGGAGGACCGAAAGACAGCTAAAGACGACCGACTACCATAACTCAGCAAAGCCGACCAAGCAGACTTTGTCAATCCAAGAAACACACTCTCTTTTCTCTCTCATGTTTTACACATTATTTATTGGTTGTGATTCACATGACAGTTTTAAATTTAACCATAGTTGAGTAACTATTGATAATAACCATAAAATAAAAAATTATGTCACATGTCATATCCAAATCAATGGCAAGTACATGGTCTAATAATTTGAATTTGAAATTTAAATTATGACTATCTAATATTATAAGAAAATACATATATTAGGAAGGCAAATCTATTACCTTGCCATAAATAACCCTTTAGCCAATAAATAAAAAAAACCACCTATTTTTTAAATTTTCCAAGAAAAAAAATATTTTGTTCTTTGAAGTGAGAATTATGCAGGGGGAGTAAATAGAGTGGGAATCTCCCAGCGACCCTCCTGCCCTTTCTGTCTCGCATTCACTCATAGGATGGGAAGCTGTTAGCAAGTACTGGCCATAGGCCACATGGATCTGGTTGCCTTGTGGGCCCAACACCGACATGCTTTTATCTGAACCCCATCAGACAAAGGGCATCCATTCCCCCTACCGCAGCTGCCATTTAAAAATTTATTTACATGCATACCACTCAATTTTTATATATTTATATATATCTAACATTTAAATTTTATTTTATATATATATATATATATATGTAAACTTATCTATGTATATATCTACACTTTTTTTTTACTGTTTATTGCTCGTAGAGACTAGAGATCGATTGTTTGTCCCTTAGGAGAATCCTTTTTTATCAACCTTGTTGTGTTCGCCGCTCGACTCAAGCCTTACACTCTTCATATCTCTTTCGTTTGGTTAAGTAGGTTTCTGAGTCGGGTCTCACCTTTTGTCAGGCGCGGATCTTGTCGCTATTTTCGCGGGAGTAATCGCAGAGACTCGTCTTCATAATAATTGTCAAACCACTCAACGCGGAGCTTAACATTGATGAGTGATGAACCATCTCCAGGGCAATATATATACCGAGCTAGGAGATAAGGTTTTCAATGCTCGGTGTTAAGTGAGTTTTTTTGCAGCTTGTCGATCGAACGTTGTTCGTCATCGTTATTAGTCAAGCCTCGAGGTTGATACCGATCCGACGTCCTGCACCATTGTTGGACTTTCTGCTTGGGTTCAAGTTCATCAAGTGTTGAAATCCTCAAGTTTCCCGGTGTTGGCCGGACATGGGATCATGCACATAATTAGAAAAGTTTATTCTATCTTTTATATGAATGAAACACATGTACTTTGAAATGAAAGCACATTTTTATTGCAGCGGATCATTTTGAGTTATTGGTCGTCTGGACTTCTGGTCACCCGGGCTTATAGAGTTGTCCAAATTTCTGTTCGTCAAGATTTTTAGTCGTCTGGACTTTTGGTGGTCTAGACTTGTGGTCATCCAGACTTCTGGTCACATGAACTTCTGGTCTTCTGGACTTCTAATCGTCCAAATTTTTGGGCATCTAGATTACTAATCATTTAGATTCTTGGTCGTCTAGACTTCTAGTCGTCCAGAATTTGGTCATTTGGACATCTGATCTTCCAGACTTCTGGCCATTTGGAGTTCTGTTCTTTCAAATTTTTTTTCCATATGGACTTTTGGTTGTTCAAGCTTTGGTCATTTAGGCTTCTAGTTGTTCGGATTGTGTCGATTGGAACCTAGCCTGTCCGAACTAAATTTTTGATTCCTGTCCTAGTGTTGCTCATCTTCTTGTTACCGACATGATCCACACTCACCGTATCGTTTAGGTTGTTGAATCTAAATTTGTCTATAGATCACACCTCAAGGGATTAGAGTGCTAGAGAGAAAAGAGAGGGGGCAAGAGAGAGAGAGAGAGAGGAGTGCACCGTCACTTGACCATCAAAGACAAATTGCGGTATTCCCGGGCTCTTATGATTCTTTTTATATAGTCGAATATTTTTGTTACATGTGAGAATTGATAGAGCTAAAAATCCCTCTTACATGAAAAGTCCTCCCTATTTATATTAAAGGGAGTGCAATGAAAGAAAATTCCATTTCAGACATTACTTCAATAAAGCTTTGCACATGTTATTTTGGATATTTTATATAAATGGGCAGTCATCTAGGATGGGGGTCGTCTAGGTTGGGTTATGCATCTAGCTTGTCGGTCTATCATCCAGGCTGGTTCAGTCGTCCAGGTTGTCGGACGGTCGTCTAGGCTAGTTCGGTAGTCCTGCCTGGGTCAATCGTCCAGGTTGGGTCGTCCCCTCAAGAGAATCAGCTTAATGAATTTCTGTTATACATTCCTATATTTTAATTTCATTGGAAACCAAAGTTTATTATATATGCAACATTTGATAAAAATAAATTGAAGATTCAAAAAAATAAATTGACATTTTCATTCAAAATATATAATTCATAATGTTCTTTTTCATAATCAAGCTCCAACAAACAATTAAATTTTGATTTATTCAAAGCTGAACCGTTTAAACCGTGGTTCCGTCAGTTTGGTTTTATCAAAATTTTGATTGGTTCAGTTTTTCATATGCTGGATTTCGGCTGCATTCGGTTTGACAATAAATTAGCAAACGAATCAATCTGAACCGACCAAATACTCACCCCTAGCAGACGATAATATAAATTTTCATGAAGCACACTCATGAAGGATAGAACTATAAGCCATTGGGAGAACCTTGCATTTTGCATGAGGTAATTTTCCTTTTCTTCAACTCAACAAAACCTTTAGACTTGGCATTGTAAGCCTAAAAACCTCCTTCACCATTAAGTAAAGGGAGAAACATTCAATACCTAAACACAATTCCACTAAAATGCATGAAACCAAATACAAAAAATAAAATTATAACCAACTCAAGAAGTCTTCCAATACTAATGGAACAAAAAACAAAACTAAGATGACTAATTTTGCATTTGAGAAAAAAATCTTATGCCATGTTTAAAGTGCTTTGAAAAGAACAACCAACTCAAAAATAATTTTATAAGATTGTGATCAACAAAACATTCAAATTTCTTAATTATTTTCTATTTTTCTTGTAGAGATTGTATGCCAAAATGAAATTTTTATTGCTTTTTTAGAATGCTTTGAAAAGTTTTTGCATGAAACATTAAACATAAAAAGACCACCCGAAACTTCCTATTTGCAAATCAACCCCCCTCTTAAATCTATTTTTCAAATTCTCTCTAAAACATTAAAATTCATGGTAAAATCTCAGCTCATGTTTTTCATTTTTATCAAACTGTCAATAGTTTGATCGTGGCACGTGTAAATCAAAATTAAGTTTGGTAGCTCAAAAAAATTACATGTATGGCTAATTTGTAAATATCAATGTTTCGTGTGGTCGGGATGTAAATATTCCTATATGTAAAAAGTCTTTTTTTTTTTTTTTTTTTTAGTTTAGATCTTGAAGTTTTATTTTAAATGCGAAAAAGATAGACATTCATTAAAAATAGTTTTGAAAGAAAGGTTTATATAGAAAAAAATAATCTAAATTCCTTTTGAACAATTCAAGTTTTATTTAGTAAGTTTTAAACAATTTTCAATGTGAAGAATAAAAATAATGTATAAATATACATCTATGCCATTAGATGGATCTAATATAAATGAAATTGACAGTCAAATTTAATATGAAATAACATTTTAATTATAATGATTATATATTTAATAGCATTTTAATAAAATTAAGTTTGAGCCAATATTTTTGTAATTTTAAAATGAATAAACCAGTTTTCTCTAATTTTAAACTTAATAATGTTGAAGACTCTTTAGAACTCTAACGAGTTTTTACTATCAGTCTAAATATGATCTATATGCATTGATAGACTTCTTTTGTCTGACTAGTCATCAAATCTTAAAGTCACTTGATATAAATTATTCAATTTTTGGTTATCTTCTAAACTATGGATTCAACACAACAGTGTTTGCAACAGTAAAATTTGGAGAACATCTAATGCATGGCACATGATGACTTGAAAATAATTATTTAAAAGCTTTGCAATGATAATAGTAATACTTATGTAAAATATTTCCTTATGGGATGGTATCAACTATTACGTGCATGATCATGTACACTTACATGTGCAAATTATACACCCTTGAAATTTTAATTCTTTGTGCCCTTAGTTTAGAATAGAGCACTAAAAAACTTAATGAGTCCGAAGAAATGAATATGTAACTCAATAAATCATTTGAGTCCTATACAGTCAATGATTATATTAAATTTATTTACTATCAACTTAGATCATCTAAGCCTATGCTTAGGGAAATCACTACCTACTATGGTCTAAATAAACTCTGGATTTAGTTTATTATGTAAATTCTAAGCCAATATTTTATTCAACCAATCAAAATTTTGATTTTTAGTAAGGGCTCCATTAAGGAAGGCTTCAGGTTAGTAGGCAAAACATTAAGCTAAAAGGTATATGATTAACTCAATAAGATTTTAAAAAATAGAAAATATAAGGTAAAATTCAAGGGTAGCCAAATTATTCCTATTAGTATATGATCTAACTTAGCATATACTAATAGGAGAGATATTGATTAATAAAAAGAAAAGCTAAGATGTGATCATAATAGCTCAATTATGTGTTCAGGTGGAGTGTGGCTTAAGAAATTTTAGGTCCAGTAAGGAAAAATATATGGGTGGAGAGATTAAAGCAAGTTTAATAAGAGCTTAGCTAAACTTATTACAAAATTGAGGTCAAAAGAAGAACACCATTTTAGACCTTTGACTTAGCAATAAAGGATATCACAAGAAAGTTATCATGGCCATTCAAACCAACATAGGAGTAACACCATAATATATTCATTATAATGTTCAAAATCAAACATTAAAAGTTAATTGACATTGAATTTGATGACAAAGCTATACACATCAAGGTTTTATCATTGTTGTGGCTAGGATTATGAATCCTTCCATAAACATTACAAAAGATTAGGCAACACACATAGTTTAATGAATGTTCTATGTCAGTCTACCCTATGAACACTTGGCTTACTATTGTCTAATATTATCCTTATGATATTTGCAATTTTAGAAGGTAAATTATAATATATTTTGGCACATCACCGTTTAAGTCACCTTGTGTGAATACCTTTGTAGCTAACTTATATATTTCATTTATATTGAAGGCACTGACTCAAAGTGTAAGGCGGCATTTGAGTGTTTAGGGTCTAGGGTTTAGGCCTTAGGGTGTAGTGGTAGTGGTGTGGTGGCTGGTAGCGGTGGTGGTGGTGGTGCCGTGATTGGTGGCGGTAGTGGTGTCGGGGTCGTGATTATTGGAGGAACTGGTGGGTAGCTGAGACTGAAGAAGATGTCAGGGTGGTGCCCTCTGTACCACCTGTCTTCGACCTTGTCGGCTTACGGACTTTTGCAAGTCAACACGTCCCCAGACGGGGAGCATACCTCCCCTTTCTTCATAAGTCATCTGCAAGCAGGAAATTATTTAATTAGTACATCTACATACCACTAAAGATGAAAGTACAATAATACACAGTAAAAAGAAAGACAACACTAAATTGCATGTGTACAATCTACATACTATTGAAACTGAAGAAAACAAAAGTANGATGTTAATGAATAAGGCTAAGTGATAGGCATGTTAAGGCCGCTTATTATTTTTGGGATTTGATGAGTATAAATTTTAATTTGTACAATAGTATATATAAAAAATATATAGATCAAATATTATATCGAGAAAATATTGTATCAGGATTTCGCATATAGAGTTATGCGCGGAGTCCAATGAAATCACCCAACGTGACGATGACGGGAAAAAAAATAAAATCTGTCAAGTAATATAAGAGAATATTTCTCTTGTATTATTCGAGTGTTTTGTGTGTTATTCAAGTGTTATTGTGTTATTATAACACCAAGAATATTCTAAGAAGAAAATAACACTTAAATAACATACAATAACACAAAATAACACGAGTATAATATTCTTCTATGTTACCAGGTCGAAATTTTTTTTTTCATTACTTTCACGTGGGGAGATTTTATTGGACTCTGCATGTAACCACTTGCGGAGTCACGATGCAATATATTTTCATATTAATCACATAACAGCGAAGCACTATTACCTAGCAAATTTCTAATATTCAGCTAGCCAAAGTGCAAATATGCTCACGACATTTGCCATAATTACAAGACTCAATTGTGAAATTTTAAATACCTGTGGCGTAATTAAATTTAAATAAAAGGCGAACAATTTTACTTAGAATTTAGGGGTCCGAAATTTATGAAAATTTTAAATTATAAACAAAAAATATTGTATTTTCTAATCCAACATTTCATTCCGTCACTCTATGGCTATGCTTGTAATTTAAAAATATCTCGATGTATGCAACAAATCAGGACTCTGCGCGTAGAGCTACAAGCGGAGTTCAATGAAATTATGCCGTGAAAATGATCGACCCTGTAACACAAGGGAATATTTCCCTCATATTATTCAGGTGTTATTGTGTGTTATTCAGGTGTTATTGCATGTTATTCAGGTGTCATTGTGTCTAGGAATATTTCTGGTGTTATAATAACATAATAACACGTCAATAATACTTAGTGCTACAAGAAAAGAGTGAACATATGCACTCATCATTCATAGTAAATTATTTCAACTCAACTAAACCACATGATTATTTTTTTTCTTTTCATGATTTTTCATAAAAAAATTTGATGTGTCTCTTTCTGCTTCTCTTCAATTACTTTATTACATGTTGGGCTCTCATTCAACGCTAAAATACCAATTCATTACTCTACAGTCACAAACCTTCGAACATGCATCACATAAATAGATAAATATGAACCGTGTGATACTTAAAGTTTATATTCCAATAAATCCCACCAAGTTCTACTCTCATATTTATCCATACATAATGCGACAACAGACTTCTTACATTTTGATGATGGAATAAACGTTGGGTGAGATGCCTGCGAGCTATCTTTCGTTGCAGCACTTTCGGCGTCAACTTGCTTGAAAAAGGACAAAAAAGTGCTTCGCATTCATGACAAGATCGTACCTTTCTTCGTTTGTTTTTTTTAGTTTTGAAGATGCAGAAAAGCAAAAGCAAATTCCGTCACAAAGAATTGGCAGAAAGCATTTTTGTACATTGCTTCGCGTATCGGATGCGGCTACGTGCGCGGGCACCATATACTATTCGCGGTACTCAAGCGTATGATTAATGCTACGCTGATCCATTATTCTGCACAAGAAGGAAATTAAATAATTGGAGATTTGGTGGATGGATCAAACTTTTATGATTTATTTATTTTTTAAGAGAATTTTTCTAGTAGGTGTAAGTAAGTTATGTATATATATATATATATATATATATAATGAGTATTGGCTTGAATTATAAACTTTTAAACTAGTATATTTTAGAAATCACGGTCAAATTTGTTGTTTGTTGAAAAATTTGTGATGGTAGAAAATATATTTTTTTCTTAGAATTGTATGATAGTCTTCTCATACATGAATAAGATAATAGAAGATCAGGTATCTAGCTATGTTGAAATGATTCAACTGGAATGCAGGATGAGTTACAAAGGATGCCCTTTTCGGTTAATTGAATAAGACATTAAGATATCATAGCAAATATGCAGTGTGTAAGGTGGCTTCTAAGGTTGAAGTTGGAGGAACTTTGATGTATGGGGTTATCATCAAGGGATTGCTGGTAACAAGTTGGTTTTAGATATCAAGAAGACAGGCATAAGCTTAATGTCGATGCTTAATTTTACATCGGAAATATGCATGCACAAATCTCAAAAAGATACAATGGATCACACGAAGATGATTGATCTACGAACATTCATCATTACACTGATCAGCCTCTGAAGCTGGATGAAAGAAAGATGGATCAATCTAATGAACACAGCGTGATTGCATCAACACCTATCAAACCAATATATGTCATTACAAAGATTAACAGTCGTCCGAAAAGAATTCCTTCGACATAGACATATTGATCGAATGTTAGCTACCTGTCAGATTACGGTAATATGCTTTATGCTTGATGGAATAATCCTATCAAAGGGCAATGTGTATTCATAATTGATCCCGTTGAAAAAGACGGTCGAAGATCATTCAGGTGGTTGAAGATCATTTAAGTGGTTGAATGAGTCTGAACCAACCGAATGAATACCAAGTGACCAAGCTAGGCATTTATAAATACAAACCGGTGTCAAGGATAATTACAAATATGGAACAACGACAACAACAGTTACAGGGTAAAAACATGTATTATTCAGTTATATATATGTGAGTGTGTGATGGCTTATAATTATGATAACTTCTCCATTAAATGGTGGAAAATCTTATAAGCGTGGAATCATGCCTTCAACAAGACGAGGAGCACGTTAGGGTGAAGGAATACATCAATAAGAGACCTCCAATATGGAGTTTATTCAGGAATTCATGCAATGATGAATCTAAGTACTCTATGATTGGATGAAAGGTCAAATTGCAAAATTGACCCGAGTGGTGCTTGAAGGAAGGGCACAACCTTTCCTATTACCAAATCCACCAGCACCCGAGCCCCAAGCTCAACAAGCGGCTCAAGCCACCGAGCGAGTGGAAGAGTCCTAGTACCAGGACAGTGCCAGATCCATGTCAAAGGGAGGATCGCAACCATGAGCATAGAAGTCTATCATCAGATGGAGAATGTGTTCGTCGGGCATATTTTTGAAGTTGAGCCACCATCTCCTTAGAATCGTACAAGGGTAGGAGTGATCCTACTGACCATATTGCATCATTTGAGTCAGTAATTTGCTTTCTTAAGAACTTGATGCATTAAAATGCCAACTATTCTATACTACTTTGAGATGTTACACTCTACCCATAAAAATTATAAATTCCTTCAGAGACTTTAGTAAGCTATTTTTGGTGTAGCTCGTTAGGACCAAAAAGCTATGAAACAACTTAGATTCTTTTTTGTATGTGAAACAAGGACCAAACGAGAGCCTCTGGGCATATTTTATAAGGTTTCAAAAGGAGATGCTCGATGTGCAAAAACTATAGCAGGTGTTTGCTAAGGCAGCCCTAGTAGAAGGGTTGAAGAGTCTACAATTCAGATATTTTATGGGTTTACAGAAATCTGAGACGTTGGCTGAACTCCTGGAGTTAGCTAACGGTCACAATGCGACCAAGGAGTATATGAACTAACCAAGTTCAAAAGGTGAGAAATCAGATCGACAGTTGGGCAAAACCAAGTCAAGACCCCCTAGTCAAACGAGTTTGGATTCCTCAGAATTGGGCTTATCCGATGACAAACGAACTCTTCCAGACCTTTATCGTGTTCTCAAGGCCAACCAGATGAAATTTCCAGGTCAACCCAAACACCACGTAGTTGTTTGGCTCCACTCAAAAAGAAAACATGTCGGAGAATAGCTCCTGAGACTACAAAATCTCCCTTCACCAGTAGAAGACAAAAAAAGCTATAATCTTCGCGATCCAGTTCAGCTTTATTTGGGCAGGTGTCACGCCTTAGAAATTCATGATGGATTGGAGCTCCGTAAGAAGAAGCAGTTAGAGACCCCACTAAATTAGTCCTAGTAGAAGAGCAATTCCTTGCAAAATACATCGGTCACCCAAGCATTCAAGTTGGGGACGCATATGTGGATCCCATCTTCAAAAATGTAAGCCTTCTCACGTGAGATCATATCGACCAGAGATGGGATGGATTAGTCAGCAGTGGGAAGCATTCTAAAACATATTGGCAAGTACTTTCTTGCCATTCAAATGAAATTAGAAGAAGCAAGAGAAGATGAAACGATTGAATGGAGGAAAGAAGACTGAAAGCGTAAGAGAATCCAAAGAGCACTAGAGGAAGTTGAAACGCCACGAAAAGAACAGCACATGAATTTTAAAAACTACAAATTAATCGACACAAAATTTGAGAGAGAATAATAAATGTTGAAATAATTTTTATTAAATTAATAAAAATTTAAATGAAAAATAAGTTACAAGTTGTTCCTCCGCTACTTTAGTCACTACAAGCCCAAGTCAAAACAACTTCTAGTAAAACACACGCCCACCAAATCTAAATTGATCTATATTGTTGGTTTGAGCTTGGACTTGTAGGAATGAGAAGTTTGATCGAAGTTCAACAAACTTAGCCCAAAGAGTCAATAGCTCCGTCGAGTGCTTATGCCTCATGAATGTCACCTCCTACCAGAGCTCCCTTACTTCTGCCTCCAGTAGGCAGTCGTAGGTTCTTCTTAAGTTGCCTTCTTGGTGGACAAATGGGGTGACAATTGCTTCCCTCTTATTATGTGCCTAAGTCAGGGTTCCCTCAACTGTGCAATAGCGAGAACTCAGTCAAGACCTTGCACGGTGAAACAACACCCAAGCTAACATCAGCTTTATCAACAAACAAACATTGGTGAACAAAAAAGATTTCTAAACACAAAATATCATTTCCACATATCTATAGCTCTATCCAATTTAGACCACTGAAATGAAGGGTAACTCTCACCAAAGCCTAGTTCTAGAACCGTAGCCCTCTAGTTTTATATGGTGTTTGCCACATTTTTCTTAAAACCTGGTCCCATAATTGGAGCCCTCTGGTCTTTGAGTAAAGGAACTCTAGTAGTCCTTAAACGGGTATGTTAGCTGGTTGATCGTGAGCCGCAACAGGAGTACAACCTAGCACACCATAAGGCAATTAGGCCAGTCTAATTCGCTCATTTTGCCAGAGAATGGTCAGCGAGTTGGGAGGCGCAACCTCATCTCCAAGATCTTCTGCTGCTTTTTCTTTTAAGTTGCTTAGCTCACATCACACCTTCGGGTCGACATCCTTTCACTGGCCTGTCTGTTAGCCCAGGTTTCTTTGTGCCCTCGAGCCAGCTCCCTTCTCCCATGTTTTTTTCTCTGTCAGACTTCTTCTCCCCTTCGTGGTGACTGTCTCCCTCTTGTCGTTTCTTCTCAACTTCGAGGCGATTGCCACCCTTTGGTCACTTCTTCTCAAGTTCCTTCTCAAAGTGGAACCATGACACAAAACTTTTGAAGGCTTTTGCTAATATGTCCTTAGTAAAGGAATCGTTTGAGAATTCCTTGTCACTTGCCATGGAGGCGCTCATGAAGTCGTTCGACTGGGAGACACGCTCACAAATAATGCTGATAACAAAAATGCTAACCATACCCTTTTTATAGAATGCCATGGACACAAAAATCTGTAGAGTTCAACTATTAAAGTATTGAGTATGAAATAAATAAATCTACTTTTCACATTAAATTCTTTTATTCTTATTGTAGCATGACTTTGAAGAAGCAAGCGTATCAATAAACTAAATATGCATGTCAGAGATACATCAGCATGAATCTCGAAGACATTTAACAGACAAAGAGACAAAAGATTTGTCAAGGACTACCCACAGTGGGAAGGCCCAAGGCTACGTTGCCAGAAGGTTACAAAACCTAACTGCCAACTACAATTCTTTTTTGTCAAGAATCAAAGCCGACCGAACAATGGCCGATCAAGATAGAGATCAGTATATGTCTTACTCTGAAAGAGAACATCGTCCAGACTCTCATCCCATCACTACCAACAGCCTTGTGAGAGCCCCTAAAGACTGCTCACGAGTCTTAAGGTTTTCATTACAACATGTTCTAGAAATACTCCAGATGAGCCTCCCGTCAAGAGCTAAATCACATGTCAGATTACAATGATTCACTCTCTACTCGATAGGCTAGACTCTTCCTAAAAACAAAAGCGCCTTATCTTGCGGTCGACAGTCGACATCCAGACTGAAGTAACCAACTGGCTAACTCAAGCTGATCGAGTGAAGGTCTGGAGGACCGAAAGACAACTAAAGACGACCGACTACCACAACTCAGCAAAGCCGACCAAGCAGACTCTGTCAATCCAAGAAACACACTCTCTTTTCTCTCTCATGTTTTACACATTATTTATTGGTTGTGATTCACAGGACAGTTTTAAATTCAACCATAATTGAATATCTATTGATAATTACCATAAAATAAAAAATTTTGTCACATGTCATATCCAAATCAATGGCAAGTACATGGTCTAATAATTTGAATTTAAAATTTAAATTATGACTATCTAATATTCTAAAAAAATGCATATATTAGGAAGGCAAATCTATTACCTTACCATAAATAACCCTTTAGCCAATAAATAAAAAAACCACCTATTTCTTAAATTTTCCAAGAAAAAAAAAAAAATTTAGTTCTTTGAAGTGAGAATTATTGAGTGGGAGTAAATGGAGTGGGAATCTCCCAGCGACCCACCTGCCCTTTCTGTCTCGCATTCACTCGTAGGATGGGAAGCTGTTAACAAGTACTGGCCACAGGCCACATGGATCCGGTTGCCTTGTGGGCCCAACACCGACATGCCTTTATCTGAACCCCATCTGACAGAGAGGGCATCCGCAAATGCTATTTAAAACCTTATTTACATGCATACCACTCAATTTTTATATATTTATATATCTAACATTTAAATTTTATTTTTTATATGTCTGTAAACTTATCTATTTATATATCTACACATTTTTTTTAACGGTTTATCGATTGTTCGTCCCTTAGGAGAATCTTTTTTATCAATCTTGTTGTGTTCGTCGCTCGGCTTCGTATCTCTTTTGTTTGGTTAAGTAGGTTCCTTGGTCGGGCCTCGAGCGGATCTTGTCTCTACCTTCGTGGAAGTAATCGTAGAGACTCGTGTTCATAATAATTGTCAAACCACTCAACGCGGACCTTATCACTAACGAGTGAGGAATCATCTCCAGGGCAATATCTATACCGAGCTAGGAGATAAAATTTTTAATGCTCGGTGTTAAGTGAGTTTTTTTGTAGCTTGTCGATGGAACGATATTTGTCATCATTAGTCAAGCCTCGAGGTTGATACCGATCAGCTGTCCTGCACCATTGTTGGTCTTACTGCTTGGGTTCAAGTTCATCAAGTGTTGAAATCCTCAAGTTTCCCGGTGTTGGCCGGGCATTGGATCATGCACATAATTAGAAAAGTTTATTCTATCATTTATATGAATGAAACACATGTAAGTTGAAATGAAAGCACATTTTTATTGCAGCGGGTCATTCATTTTGAGTTGTTGGTCATCTGGACTTCTGGTCATCCGGGATTATAAACTTCTAGTTGTCCAAACTTCCGTTCGTCAAGATTCATAGTCGTCTGGGCTTTTGATGGTCTAGACTTGTGGTCATCCAGACTTCTGGTCGTACGGACTTCTAGTCGTCCAGATTTTTGGTCATCTAGATTACTAGTCATATTTATTCTTGGTCGTTCAGACTTCTAGTCGTCTAGAATTTGGTCATTTGAACATCTGATCTTCCAGGCTTCTCGTCATTTGGAGTTATGTTCTTTCAAATCTCTTGTCATATAGACTTTTGGTCGTTCAAGCTTTTGGTCGTTTAGGCTTTTGGTCGTTCGGATTGCGTCGATTAGAACTTGGCCCGTCCAAACTTAATTCTTGATTCTTCTCCTAGTGTTTCTCATCTTTATGTTACCAGCATGATCCACACTCACTGTACCTTTTAGGTTGTTGAATCTAAGTTTGTCGATAGATCACACCTCAAGGAATTAGAGTGCTAGAGAGAAAAGAGAGGGGGCAATAGATAGATAGATAGAGAGAGAGAGAGAGAGAGAGGTGCGTCGTCACCTGACCATCAAAAACAAATTATGGTATTCCCGGACTCTTATGATCCTTTTTATATAGTCGAATATTTTTGATACATGTGAGAATTGATAGAGCCAAAAATCTCTCTTACATGAAAAGTCCTCCCTATTTATATTAAAGGGAGTGCAATGAAAGAAAATTTCATTTCAAACATTACTTCAATAAAGCTTTTGTACATGTTAATTTGAATATTTTACATAAATGGGCAGTCATCTAGGATGGGGGTCGTCTAGCTTGGGTTATCCATCCAGCTTGTCGGTCTGTGATCCAGGCTGGTTCAGTCGTGCAGGTTGTCGGTCGGTCATCCAGGCTAGTTCGGTAGTCCTGCCTGGGTCAATCGTCCATGTTGGGTCTTCCCCTCAAGAAAATCAGTTTAACACATTTTTGTTATACATTCATATATTTTAATTTCATTGAAAACCAAAGTTTATTATATATGCAACCTTTGATAAAAATAAATTGAAGATTCAAAAAAATAAATTGACATATTCATTGAAGATATATAATTCATAATGTTCTTTTTCACAATCAAGCTCCAACAAACAATTAAATTTCAATTTATTCAAAACTGAACCATTTAAACCTTGGTTCCGTCGGTTTGATTTTATCAAAATTTTGATTGGTTCAGTTTTTCAATTGCTGGATTTCGGTTGCAATCGGTTTGACAATAAATTAGCAAACGGATCTATCTGAACCGACCAAATACTCACCCCTAGCAGGCGATAATATAAATTTTCATGAAGCACGCTCATGAAGGATAGAACCATAAGCCTTTGGGAGAACCTTGCATTTTGCATGAGGTCTTTTCCTTTTCTTCAGCTCAACAAAACCTTTAGACTTGGCATCATAAGCCTAAAAACCTCCTTCACCATAAGTAAAGGGAGAAACATTCAATACCTAAACACAATTCCACTAAAATGCATGAAGCCAAATACAAAAAATAAAATTATAACCAACTCAAGAAGTCTTCCAATACTAATGGAACAAAAAACAAAACTAAGATGACTAATTTTGCATTTGAGAAGAAATCTTATGCTATGTTTAAAGTGCTTTGAAAAGAACAACCAACTCAAACATAATTTTATAAGATTATGTTCAACAAAACATTCAAATTTCTTAATTATTTTCTATTTTCCTTATAGAGATTGTATGCCAAAATGAATTTTTTATTGCTTTTTTAGAATGCTTTGAAAAGTTTTTGCATGAAACATTAAACATAAAAAGACCACAAAAAACTTCCTATTTGCAAATCAACCCACCCTCTTAAATCTATTTTTCAAATTCTCACTGAAATATCAAAATTCATGGTAAAATCTCAGCCCATGTTTTTCATTTTTATCAAACTGTCAATAGTTTGATCGTAGCACGCGTAAATCAAAATTAAGTTTGGCAGTTCAAAAAAATTACATGAGCGACTAATTCGTAAATATCAATGTTTCCTGTGGTCGGGATGTAATTATTCCGAAAAATAAAAAGACTTTTTTTTTAGTTTAGATCTTGAAGTTTTATTTTAAATGCGAAAAAAGATAGAAATTCATTAAAAATAGTTTTGAAAGAAAGGTTTTCAAGAAAGATATAGAAAAAAATAATCGAAATTCCTTTTGAACAATTCAAATGTTTATATATTTAATAGCATTTTAATAAAATTAAGTTTGAGCCAATATTTTTGTAATTTTAAAATGAATAAACCACTTTTCTCTAATTTTAAACTTAACAATGTTGAAGACTCTTCAGAACTCTAATGAGTTTTTATTATCAGTCTAAATATGATCTATATGCATTGATATACTTCTTTTGTTTGACTAGTCATCAAATCTTAAAATCACTTAATATAAATTATTCAATTTATTGTTATCTTCTAAACTATGGATTCAAATAGTAAAATTTGGATAACATCTAATGCATGGCACATGATGACTTGAAAATAATTATTTAAAAGCTTTGCAATGATAATAGTAATACTTATGTAAAATCATTCCTTATGGGATGGTATCAACTATTACATGCATGATCATGTACACTTACATGTGCCAATTATACACCCTTGAAATTTTAATTCTTTGTGCCCTTAGTTTAGAATAGAGCACTACAAAACTTAATGAGTCCGAAGAAATCAATATGTAGCTCAATAAATCATTTGAGTCCTATACAACCAATGATTATACTAAATTTATTTACTATCAACTTAGATCATCTAAGCCTATGCTTAGGGAAATCACAACCTATTATGGTCTAAATAAACTCTGGATTTAGTTTGGTATGTAAATTCTAAGCCAACATTTTATTCAACCAATCAAAATTTTGATTTTTAGTAAGGGCTACATTAAGGAAGATTTCAGGTTAGTAGGCAAAACATTAAGCTAAAAGGTATAGGATTAACTCAACAAGATTTTAAAAAATAGAATATATAAGGTAAAATTCAAGGGTAGCCAAATTATTCCTATTAGTATATGCTAAGTTAGATCATGAATTAAGGGTCAAATCTTTATCCACTAAGACTAGGAGAGATATTGATTAATAAAGAGAAAAGCTAAGATGCGATCATAATAGCTCAATTATGTGTTCAGGTTGAGTGTGGCTTAAGAAATTTTAGGTCCAATAAAGAAAAATATATGGTTGGAGAGATTAAACCAAGTTTAATAAGAGCTTAGCTAAGCTTATTACAAAATTGAGGTCAAAAGAAGAACACCATTTTAGACCTTTGACTTAGCAATAAAGGATATCACAAGAAAGTTATCATGGCCATTCAAACCAACATAGGAGTAACACCATAATATATCCATTATAATGTTCAAAATCAAACATTAAAAGTTAATTGACATTGAATTTGATGGCAAAGCCATACTTGTGGCTGGGATTATGAATCCTTCCATAAACATTACAAAAGATTAGGCAGCACACATAGTTTAATGAATGTTCTATGTCAGCCTACCTTATGAATACTTGACTTAACTATTGTCTAATATTATTTTTATGATATTTGCAATTTTAGAAGGTAAACTATAATATATTTTGGCACATCACCGTTCAAGTCACCTTGTGTGAACACCTTTGTAGCTAACTTATATAGTTCATATATATTGAAAGCACTGACTCAAAGTGTGAGGTGACATTTGAGGGTTTAGGGTTTAGGGTGTAGTGGTAGTGGTGTGGTGGCTGGTGGCGGTGGTGGTGTTGTGGCTGCTGCTGGTGGTGGTGTCGTGATTGGTGGTGGTAGTGGTGTCGGGGTCGTGATTGGTGGAGGAACCGATGTGGTAGCTGGGACTGAAGAAGGTGCCAGGATGGTGCCCTCTATACCACCTGTCTATGGCCTTGTCAGCTTATAGACTTTTGCAAGCCAACACGTCCCCAGATGGGGATCATACCTCCCCTTCCTTCATAAGTCATCTGCAAGCAGGAAAGTATTTAATTAGTACATCTACACACCACTAAAGATGAAAGTACAATAATACACATTAAAAAGAAAGATAACACTAAGTTGCATGTGTACAATCTACATACTATTGAAACTGAAGAAAACAAAAGTACACACTAAACAGAAGGGAAAACTATAAAGTGCAACCTACAAACCACTTAGATTGAAAAAAAAAAATAAAAGTACAAAGTAAAAAACAAAATAACACATATACATCTTTGTTAACCTCCTCTCACTTGATGATGTAGATAAAATTACTTCATCCAAACCATCACCATAACATGCTCATTGATATCAATTTCTTCATTTTCATCATCAACATCCACTAAACTTACCCTTCATTGATATTGTCAAGTGGAATGTATGACTCCATCATTTCTAATTCCTGATGAGCTGGTTCAATGGAATTCTCAACATCAATAGTCGATTTGTGAACATCAATAATACTTGTCAGTTTGCCTGACTTGTTTGTCTTACTAAAATGAATGGATCAAATTTGTCTCTAATTTTGTCCGCCATAGGAACTACACCAACCCTATCACTGATATATGTATTTCACATTTTGTATCTAAGTGTAAAGCCACTCTTCTACGTAAGTATTCTCATCTCGACATCACTTAATTTTATTCTTCTCTTTTAAAGGCCAACATTCCACACATAGAGCATTGCAGGTATCACCACCACCAACAACAAGCCTTTATCCAACTAAGTGGGGTCAGCTACATGAATCCTTTTCCTCCATTGCGTCTTATTGAGTGTCATATTTTCATTTAATTCTAATAAATTAAGATCATTTTTTATACAATATGATCACGTCTTTCTATGTCGACCTTTGCCTTTCTTAACATTCATCAAATCTAAAACATCTACTCTCTTAACTAGATCATCCGATGGTTGATGTTTAATGTGACCAAACTATCTAAGAAGACTCTCTAATTTTGTCCACCACAGAAGCTACACTAATACTTTCACAGATATATTCATTTCACATTTTATCTCTAAGTGTAAAGCCACTCATCCACCTAAGCATTCTCATCTCGACAACACTTAATTTTATGCTTCTCTTTTAAAAGCCAACATTCTGTGTCATAGAGCATTGCAGGTCTCATCATCATTTTATAAAGTTTTCCTTTCAATCTACGACACCTTTCTATTACACAATAGACCCAAAGCATTTCTCCACTTCAACCAACCAAATTGAATTCTAGTAATAACATCCACTTCTACATCACCATCACTTAGAACACTAGACATGAGATATCTAAAGCAATCATACCTTAGATAAATCTACAAGAAGGATATCAACAACAAAAAGCATAAACCAAGGTACATCCTCATGTAAATGTCCAATAAGAGCATCCAACCATACCTTTGAGCGTCAAAGTGGGTGAGTCGTCGAAGTTGCGGCCGCTGGGGCACTAGAGTCGCTGGGAGAGGGGATGAGAGGGTTAGGGCATGAGGGAGAGGGATAGATCGAGAGAGATCTGGGATTAGAGCAAGTTTGAGGGCTTCACGAATTTCGACGGTATAAATGATTATTTCCGACAACTTATAAAAAACTTCAAATCCGCCGGTTATCAACATTAATACCGAAGACATTAATCGCCAGTTACTAGAAAAATTCATCGTTTAATGCTCCACCAAATGATTGGTTTGTAATAACTGACGATATATAACTCTCAGTTATTATGTGCTTATAACCGACAAGCAATGCATCAGTTATAATAAAAAGCGTCGGAAAATAATCTACTATTTATAATAGATGATATATCTTGTTGTTATGCTTTTATAAATAACTCTACACATAATACATCGTAACACTATAAAAAAAATAGGACATATTTATCAACAAAAATTTAAATCGTTGGTTTTGCTGTCAATTATAGCGCTTTTTCGTGTAGTGATTTTCTTTCATGAATAATTTTTCCTTGTGATATAAGTAGAGAATACTGCAATACATAATTGTAGTATATGATTCTAGAAGCACTAGAAGTTCTCAAACTCATATTTATTGAAAAATAAAAACCACAAGCATAAAATTAACTTGACTTGATAATACAACGAAAAAATATATAACAAAGTAACTAATAAGAGTAATAGAAGTACAAATATAAAAATTTATAAGAACAACGTCTCTGAGCAGATATAAACTAATGATTAATTTGTCATTATAAGAAGACAAAATACCTTAAAAAAAGATGTCCACTAAAAAAAGTCAAGTTAGGGCAGAAAGCTTCGCTCAATAGGGTACAATGCAACGAGAGCAATAGGTAGACAAGGGCAATGTGAGTAATAGCCCGTAGATCGTGGGTGTTAACTCACAGTGGGATATACTGTGCAAAACATGCAGCATTTAATAAAATACTGTGAAAATGATCCTTCAAACAATAAAAATAGTAGTGGTGAGCCAAGCCACTGTGGCTCCACTAACCCAAACGAATAACAAGAATACAAAAAATAGACGTCATTTGATCCCTCCAGTTATCTCATTTAAATTTTAATTAAACTCTTAAGTACTTGAATTAGGACAATTTGTACTCAAATTAAGGTTTTTTTGGTTAATCAGTGGTCTTTAAAACAATCATATTTTACTGTGCCCCCACACACACACTCTATATTCTACTTTTACGCTCTATTCCTTAAATGTGATTCATAAGACATATTCTGATTCATCGTATATAAATCAAAATAACTTGCTGGCTTTGCTTGATTTTAATTCCCAGTCCTTTTTGAGAAAATTATTATAATCAAATTATAAATCATTTGCTCAGCCCCTGACAAATGGAACCAACATAAAATAAAAAAATGGCTGTAAATTAAAATTTTCACAAATAACCTCCACCTTTGAAATGCAATATTCACAGTGAAGATTTTTCATAAATTTGACAATTGGATAGGTTGACTGTTTCAGCGCCGGCCAGAGCGAGTGGATTTGGTCGCCCCATTAGACCGGGCGGCTCAAGAATTTGTAGTCAGACCGGAGGTTATGAACCGGAGATCGCACGTGCGAAGAAACCGCCTTTAAACCTAACATTCATCTCCCTTTTTCTCTCCCAGTCCGGATGCCCAGTCTCCCACTCTTATAAGAAAAAGGAAGAATCTCTTCGCATTTCTCCTCCCATTGTTTCTGCCCGCAGNACAGGAGCTGCACTAACACTTTCACAGATATATTCATTTAACATTTTATCTCTAATTGTAAAGCCACTCACTTAATTTTATGCTTCTCTTTTAAATGCCAACATTCTGTGTCATAGACCATTGCAGGTTTCACCATCATTTTATAAAGTTTTCCTTTCAATCTAAGCGGCACCTTTCTATCACACAATAGACCCGAAGCATTCCTCCACTTCAACCAACCAAATTGAATTCTACTAATAACATCCACTTCTACATCACCATCACTTAGACACTAGACCCGAGATATCTAAAGCAATCACACCTTAGATAAATCTACAAGAAGGATATCAACAACAAAAAGCATAAACCAAGATACATCATCATGTAAATGTCCGATAAGAGCATCCAACCATACCTTTGAGCGTCAGAGTAGGTGAGTCGCCGGAGTTGCGGCCGCTGGGGCACTGGAGTCGTTGGGAGAGGGGATGTGAGGGTTAGGGCATGAGGGAGAGGGATAGATCGAGAGAGATTTGGGGACTAGGGCAAGTTTGGGGGCTTCACGAATGTCGGCGGTATAATGGATTATTTCCGACAACTTATAAAAAACTTCAAATCCGCCGGTTATCAACATTAATACCGATGACATTAATCGTCAGTTACTAGAAAAATTCATCAATTAATGCTCCACCAAATGATTGGTTTGTAATAACTGACAATATATGGCTCTCGGTTATTATGTGCTTATAACCGACAAGCAATGCATCAGTTATAATAAAAACCGTTGGAAAATAATCTACTATTTGTAATAGACGATATATTTTGTTGTTATGCCTTTAGAAATAACTCTACATATAATACGTCGTAACACTATAAAAAATTAGGACATATTTATCGACGACAATTTAAATCGTTGGTTTTGCCGTCAATTATAGCGCTTTTTCTTGTATTGATTTTCTTCCATGAATAATTTTTCTTTGTGATATAAGTAGAGAAGACTACAATGCATAATTGTAGTATATGACTCTAGAAGCACCCGCAGTTCTCAAACTCATATTTATTAAAAAATAAAAACCACAAACATAGAATTAACTTGACTTGATAATACAACAACAAAATATATAACAAAGTAACTAATAAGAATAATAGAAGTACANAACAATTCTCAAACTCATATTTATTAAAAAATAAAAACCACAAACACAGAATTAACTTGACTTGATAATACAACAACAAAATATATAACAAAGTAACTAATAAGAATAATAGAAGTACATATATAAAAATTTATAAGAACAAGGTCTCAGAGCAAATATAAACTAATGAATAATTTGTCATTATAAGAAGACATAATACCTTAAAAAAATGATGTCCATTCAAAAGCTTAAGTTAGGGCAGAGAGCTTCGCTCATTAGGGTACCATGTAATGAGAGTAGTAGATAGACATGGTGCAATGTGAGTAATATCCCACAGATCGTGGGTGTTAACTCGCAGTGGGATATAATGTGCAAAACATGCTGCATTTAATAAAATGTTGTGANATAGGGTACAATGTAATGAGAGTAGTAGATAGACATGGGGCAATGTGAGTAATATCTCACAGATCGTGGGTGTTAACTCGCAGTGGGATATAATGTGCAAAACATGCTGCATTTAATAAAATGTTGTGAAAATGATTCTTCAAACAATAAAAAATAGCAGTGGCGAGCCAAGCCACTGTGGCTCCACTATCCCAAAAGAATAGCAAGAATGCAAAAAATAGACAGTCATTTGATCCCTCCAGTTATCTCATTTAAATTTTAATTATACTCCTAAGTAACTGATTTAGGACCATTTGTACTCAAATTAAGGTTTTTTGGTTAATCAACGGTCTTTAAAAAAAAATCATATTTTAACTCTCTATTCTTCTTTTACGCTCTATTCCTTAGGTGTGATTCATATGATAGTTTCATATTCATCATATATGAAATCAAAACAACTTGTTCGCTTTGCTTGATTTTAATCCATCACTCATTTGATCCCATCCAATTCGATTTAAGCCAACTATGCTCTAATTTTGTGGGCGTTAATGAAAAAAGTCATTCCTTTTTGAGAAAATTATTATAAATCAAATTATAAATCATTTGCTTAGCCCCTGACAAATGGAACCACATAAAATAAAAAATGATTGTAAATTAAAATTTTCACAAATAACCTCCACCCTTGAAATGCAATATTCACACTGAAGATTNCCCAAAAGAATGGCAAGAATACAAAAAATAGACGTCATTTGATCCCTCCAGTTATCTCATTTAAATTTTAATTATACTCCTAAGTAATTGATTTAGGACCATTTGTACTCAAATTAAGGTTTTTTGGTTAATCAACGGTCTTAAAAAAAAATCATATTTTACTGCACACACACTCTCTATTCTTCTTTTACGCTTTATTCTTTAGGTGTGATTCATATAACAATTTCATATTCATCATATATGAACCAAAACAACTTGCTCGCTTTGCTTGATTTTAATCCATCACTCATTTGATCCCATCCAATTCGATTTAAGCCAACTATGCTCTAATTTTGTGGGCGTTAATGAAAAAAGTCATTCCTTTTTGAGAAAATTATTATAATCAAATTATAAATCATTTGCTCAGCCCCTGACAAATGGAACCAACATAAAATAAAAAAATGATTGTAAATTAAAATTTTCACAAATAACCTCCACCCTTGAAATGCAATATTCACAGTGAAGATTTTTCAATAAATTTGACAATTGGATATCTTGACTGTTTGAGCGCCGGCCAGAGCGAGTGGATTTGGTCGCCCCATTAGACCGGGCGGCTCAAGAATTTGTAGTCAGACCGGAGCTTATGAACCGGAGATCGCACGTGCGAAGAAACCGCCTTTAGACCTAACATTCATCTCCCTTTTTCTCTTCCAGTCCGGATACCCAGTCTCCCACTCTTATAAGAAAAAGGAAGAATCTCTTCGCATTTCTCCTCCCATTGTTTCTGCCCGCAGACTCTTCTCTCTCTTCTCTCTCGCTGTATAGAAGAGAGAGAGAGAGAGAGAGAGAGAGAGAGAGAGAGAGAGACTTAGTGAGTGAGAGAGAGGGAGGGAGGATGAGGATTCTGGAAAGAGGTAACTGTCGTAGAGAGGCCGAGAGGGTGGCGTTTTTATACCGCCGAATATGTCCTTAACTGAAGAGACGAGATAAATCCCTTCTTGCGCATCGTTCTGCTTCTTTGCGTGATTCATACGGTGTATCATCGCCTCCCTCTCTCCATCTCTCAGGCCTGGTCAGTTACTCTTTCAGCCCTCCAGGCGTGAGGTAAGTCCAAGGTTTTTTCTCTCTTGTTTGAATCTCACTGGTGTCGGCAAGGCGGAATGGGAGGCGACTCGGCATTACCGGGGGCAACTGGAGCCGCCGGTGTCCCGGCTTCGTATTGGTTCGACGCCATGGAGGACGTAGACGCCCTCTCAGGCATCGAATTCCCCGACTTTGACTCTTCTGCGCTTCCTTTGTCACTCGATCAGCACGTAGGGGACGATGGCTTCATTGTGGAGATCGACCGAATCTTGCAAAGCATTAACGGAGATCAGCTTGTCACTCTGCCTCCTCCGGAAGCTACTGTGCAGGCTCTAATGCCTTCTTCATTGCTCGAGGACATCCCTGTGGACTGCTGCAAGCCGGAGGATCAACCAGGTATTAGGGAGAATAGCTCAGTCTTGGTGAGAAGGGATCCAGGGGCACGGCCGGAACTCAATGATGGGAATGTGGTTAATGGAGACGGTAGATTTGGGAAGAGAGCTCGAGTAGTCAGTTATCGGGCGGAGGAGAGAAGCTACTCAGCTGCCCGACACGGCAGGTACAGGGAGTCGCCACTCTGCCGGCGTTCGTTCCACGACAGGGATGAGAGGAAGCGGCGGGAAGGCGAGCGCGGAAGGAAAAGGGACCGGGATGGCGGTGATTTCAGGGACAGAGAGTGGAGGGAGAGAGATAGCAAAGGTTACTGGGAGAGGGACCATAGGTCAGGTAGACTGGTATTTAGGGCTGGCTCTTGGGAGGCCGAAGCCAACCGGGAGACGAAAAAGGTCAAGTATGACAGTGTGGAGCAGGTTAGGGGAAGCCTTGAGAAGAGGGATGAAGAGAAGGATAAGCCTGCTGAGGAACAGGCAAGGCAGTATCAACTTGAAGTTCTTGAACAGGCCAAGAAGAAAAATACGATTGCTTTTCTGGAGACTGGAGCAGGTAAGACCCTTATTGCGGTTCTACTCATGAAGAGTTTGTGTGATGAGATGATGAAGGAGAACAAGAAAATGTTGGCCATCTTCCTCGTGCCCAAGGTTCCACTTGTTTACCAGGTAAAAGGATCAGCTTTCTTTGGAAAATCTTGTTTATTTGAATTTAAATCTGCCATGCATTATGTGGAGAACGATTGCAGCAAGCGGATGTGATTCGAAAGAGGACTAATTTTAGTGTGGGGCATTACTGTGGGGAGATGGGACAAGATTTCTGGGATTCTCGGAAATGGCACCGCGAGTTTGAATCAACGCAGGTGAATCTCATCTTTAGATTTTATGAAAGCGGTAGTTTTAATCGCCTTGTTAATAAAATGTTCATGGATTCTATTTTTTCTCCCCTTTGCAATTTATGTACTATATATCTTTTCTTTACATCAGCTCTCTATCACGTTTCTATTTTTCAGAGAGTAAGAAAATGCCATTTCATTCTTTATAGTTTCAGAACAGGTTTCAATCAGCAGTAGTTTTTGGGTGGATGAGCAATCAAGAAAATTTGAATTGGATATCTTTTTTTTTTGTTTTATTTTGTAGTATTCGTTTTCTTCATAGATGTGTAGTTTTTTTTGGCACTTTCTATGCATTATATACATGTTGGTATGATTTCATAAGCTCTGAGTGTAATCATGTCTTTCACTGAGCATTCTTACAGGCTCTGTTTGGAGCTCCTATGTTGTTGAGTATAGAGGATAATTTTTGATAATATTATCGTCCAATTAGCTGTAACTGTTGTAAATGTTTGGTAAAATATTTTTGCCACACTGATTTGAGTGATTAAATGATTGACGTTTATATTATTATGAATTTAATATCATTACAATATGATAAATTAATCTTAATTAGTGTATAATTGATTAAATTTCTTTATTTGTTAAATAGAATAAGTAAAATTCATAAAATCACTTTTATATGAAGTTAAACAGCTTCCGAATGGTTGTTCCTACCTTGGATATGAGGATTTTAGTCATTCAGGATTAAGAGAAAATAGACACTGAGAAATAATTGTACAGGATGCACTCTATGGTGCGGTAGAACAATGCACAGCTAGGGAAAAAACAGGCAAACAGATTGAAGTTGTTTAATTTTGTGACTTACGACCATTCTGTTGGGTAAGTATTCTCTATATGAAAAGAAAGAATAAAAATTGATCTTCTCTTTTTGAATATAAGGGCTTACAAGAGGATTGTATGCATGATTGTAGTTGTAGGTGTCCCCCAAGATGCTTGCCTATGCTATTTATTTGGCTCCTCTTCTATGTGTAATGTCTTCTTTCAGTGACATCTAAGCCTCTTCATGTTTCAATGACTTTAAATATTTATCCTTCTGATTCTTGTTGAAGGATCTGTAATGAGTGAGTGTTATTAAGCGATTTCGTGTTTTCGATAGGATTATTGATAGAGAATTTTTGAGAATACTCCCAAGAACTTTACCTGAGAAGAGTTGTTCTTGAAATTGAATTACCTGAATGATAATTAATGCTTTAGTGATGTCTTACCCTTCCACCCATATGGCTGGAATTTCTTTTGATATTTCAGAGAGTTTTAATGGCCACACTTTTGTAATGATAGGGCTTCAAAACATGATTCTAATCTTTGAAATCTTTGATTTTTTATTTTTTAATAAAATATTTGGTTATTCCTTCAGCAATATAAAGTACTCAAGATGATATCCTTTTTGAATATTTGATCATATTTGAGTAAGAGGGCATGAAGGGATGCTAATGAGGCTGTTGATGATGCCTCTAAGTCTAGATTCTGTGGTTTGTAATGTTGATGATTAAGGTGAAGACATGCACTGGATGATTGTTTCTTTGTGCCAGTTTGGCATATAACAATCTTTAATTTGGAGGACCCTATATACTTAAGAACGCTGATGAGATTAGGGTTTTTGAGGAAACTGTTGAGGAAACATTTTCTAGGATTTTTTCTCTTCTAGTTATGACCCTTTCATTCATGCATTTAAACCACTTGTAAAAGATGATGAGTATGCAGATGATAAAGATGAAGGGAATATTGTTGCTGCTCTTCCATCTGAGAAAGATATTAATAGAATGAATGCTAAATCGTTTGCTTTGTTGCTGAAGAAATATAATAGTATTTTGGANAATCTCATCTTTAGATTTTATGAAAGCGGTAGTTTTAATCGCCTTGTTAATAAAATGTTCATGGATTCTATTTTTGCTCCCCTTTGCAATTTATGTACTATATATCTTTTCTTTACATCAGCTCTCTATTACGTTTCTATTTTTCAGAGAGTAAGAAAATGCCATTTCATTCTTTATAGTTTCAGAACAGNTCTCCCCTTTGCAATTTATGTACTATATATCTTTTCTTTACATCAGCTCTCTATCACGTTTCTATTTTTCAGAGAGTAAGAAAATGCCATTTCATTCTTTATAGTTTCAGAACAGGTTTCAATCAGCAGTAGTTTTTGGGTGGATGAGCAACAGCAACAACAAAGCTATAATCCCACTACGTGGAGTCGGCTACATGAATCCTTTTTCTCCATTGCGTCCTATTTAGTGTCATATTTTCATTTAGTTCTAATAAATTAAAATCATCACCATTGCGTCCTATTTAGTGTCATATTTTCATTTAGTTCTAGTAAATTAAGATCATTTTTAATATTGCATCCTATTTAGTGTCATATTTTCATTTAGTTCTAATAAATTAAGATCATTTTTAATAGCGTCCTATTTAGTGTCATATTTTCATTTAGTTCTAGTAAATTAAGATCATTTTTAATACAATGAGTCCTATTTAGTGTCATATTTTCATTTAATTCTAGTAAATTAAGATCATTTTTAATACAATATCTATTTAGTGTCATATTTTCATTTAGTTCTAATAAATTAAGATCATTTTTTATACAATAAGATTTTTCTCCATTGAGTCATGTTTAGTGTCATATTTTCATTTAGTTCTAATAAATTAAGATCATTTTTTATACAATAAGCCTGTCCTATTTAGTGCCATATTTTCATTTAGTTCTAGTAAATTAAGATCATTTTTTATACAATAAGCCCATGTCTCCTATGTTCTACCTTTGCCTTTCTTAACACTAGTCGAATTTAAAACATCTACTCTCCTAATCGGATCATCTAATGGTCGACGTTTAATATGACCAAACCATCTAAGACGACTTTCTCTAATTTTATCTGTCATAGGAGCTACACCAACCCTATCACGAATATATTCATTCCGCATGAAGGGATGAGCAATCAAGAAAATTTGAATTGGATATCTTTTTTTTTTGTTTTATTTTGTAGTATTTCGTTTTCTTNTCAGTTACTCTTTCAGCCCTCCAGGCGTGAGGTAAGTCCAAGGTTTTTTCTCTCTTGTTTGAATCTCACTGGTNCCAGTTACTCTTTCAGCCCTCCAGGCGTGAGGTAAGTCCAAGGTTTTTTCTCTCTTGTTTGAATCTCACTGGTGTCGGCAAGGTGGAATGGGAGGCGACTCGGCATTACCGGGGGCAACTGGAGCCGCCGGTGTCCCGGCTTCGTATTGGTTCGACGCCATGGAGGACGTAGACGCCCTCTCAGGCATCGAATTCCCCGACTTTGACTCTTCTGCGCTTCCTTTGTCACTCGATCAGCACGTAGGGGACGATGGCTTCATTGTGGAGATCGACCGGATCTTGCAAAGCATTAACGGAGATCAGCTTGTCACTCTGCCTCCTCCGGAAGCTACTGTGCAGGCTCTAATGCCTTCTTCATTGCTCGAGGACATCCCTGTGGACTGCTGCAAGCCGGAGGATCAACCAGGTATTAGGGAGAATAGCTCAGTCTTGGTGAGAAGGGATCCAGGGGCACGGCCGGAACTCAATGATGGGAATGTGGTTAATGGCGACGGTAGATTTGGGAAGAGAGCTCGAGTAGTCAGTTATCGGGCGGAGGAGAGAAGCTACTCGGCTGCCCGACACGGCAGGTACAGGGAGTCGCCACTCTGCCGGCGTTCGTTCCACGACAGGGATGAGAGGAAGCGGCGGGAAGGCGAGCGCGGAAGGAAAAGGNAGCGGAGGAGAGAAGCTACTCAGCTGCCCGACACGGCAGGTACAGGGAGTCTCCACTCTGCCGGCGTTCGTTCCACGACAGGGATGAGAGGAAGCGGCGGGAAGGCGAGCGCGGAAGGAAAAGGGACCGGGATGGCGGTGATTTCAGGGACAGAGAGTGGAGGGAGAGAGAGAGCAAAGGTTACTGGGAGAGGGACCATAGGTCAGGTAGACTGGTCTTTAGGGCTGGCTCTTGGGAGGCCGAAGCCAACCGGGAGACGAAAAAGGTCAAGTATGACAGTGTGGAGCAGNTAGCAAAGGTTACTGGGAGAGGGACCATAGGTCAGGTAGACTGGTATTTAGGGCTGGCTCTTGGGAGGCCGAAGCCAACCGGGAGACGAAAAAGGTCAAGTATGACAGTGTGGAGCAGGTTAGGGGAAGCCTTGAGAAGAGGGATGAAGAGAAGGATAAGCCTGCTGAGGAACAGGCAAGGCAGTATCAACTTGAAGTTCTTGAACAGGCCAAGAAGAAAAATACGATTGCTTTTCTGGAGACTGGAGCAGGTAAGACCCTTATTGCGGTTCTACTCATGAAGAGTTTGTGTGATGAGATGATGAAGGAGAACAAGAAAATGTTGGCCATCTTCCTCGTGCCCAAGGTTCCACTTGTTTACCAGGTAAAAGGATCAGCTTTCTTTGGAAAATCTTGTTTATTTGAATTTAAATCTGCCATGCATTATGTGGAGAACGATTGCAGCAAGCGGATGTGATTCGAAAGAGGACTAATTTTAGTGTGGGGCATTACTGTGGGGAGATGGGACAAGATTTCTGGGATTCTCGGAAATGGCACCGCGAGTTTGAATCAACGCAGGTGCATCTCATCTTTAGATTTTATGAAAGCGGTAGTTTTAATCGCCTTGCTAATAAAATGTTCATGGATTCTATTTTTGCTCCCCTTTGCAATTTATATACTATATATCTTTTCTTTACATTAGCTCTCTATTACGTTTCTATTTTTCAGAGAGTAAGAAAATGCCATTTCATTCTTAATAGTTCCAGAACAGGTTTCAATCAGCAGTAGTTTTTGGGTGGATGAGCAATCAAGAAAATTTGAATTGGATATCTTTTTTTTTGTTTTATTTTGTAGTATTTTATTTTCTTCATAGATGTGTAGTTTTTTTTGGCACTTTCTATGCATTATATACATGTTGGTATGATTTCATAAGTGCTGAGTGTAATCATGTCTTTCACTGAGCATTTTTACAGGCTCTGTTTGGAGCTCCTATGTTGTTGAGTATAGAGGATAATTTTTGATAATATTATCGTCCAATTAGCTGTAACTGTTGTAAATGTTTGGTAAAATATTTTTGCCACACTGATTTGAGTGATTAAATGATTGACGTTTATATTATTATGAATTTAATATCATTACAATATGATAAATTAATCTTAATTAGTGTATAATTGATTAAATTTCTTTATTTGTTAAATAGAATAAGTAAAATTCATAAAATCACTTTTATATGAAGTTAAACAGCTTCCGAATGGTTGCTCCTACCTTGGATATGAGGATTTTAGTCATTCAGGATTAAGAGAAAATAGACACTGAGAAATAATTGTACTGGATGCACTCTATGGTGCGGTAGAACAATGCACAGCTAGGGAAAAAACAGGCAAACAGATTGAAGTTGTTTAATTTTGTGACTTACGACCATTCTGTTGGGTAAGTATTCTCTATATGAAAAGAAAGAATAAAAATTGATCTTCTCTTTTTGAATATAAGGGCTTACAAGAGGATTGTATGCATGATTGTAGTTGTAGGTGTCCCCCAAGATGCTTGCCTATGCTATTTATTGGGCTCCTCTTCTATGCTTAATGCCTTCTTTCAGTGACATCTAAGCCTCTTCATGTTTCAATGACTTTAAATATTTATCTTTCTAATTCTTGTTGAAGGATCTGTAATGAGTGAGTGTTATTAAGCGATTTTGTGTTTTCGATAGGATTATTGATAGAGAATTTTTGAGAATACTCCCAAGAACTTTACCTGAGAAGAGTTGTTCTTGAAATTGAATTACCTGAATGATAATTAATGCTTTAGTGATGTCGTACCCTTCCACCTATATGGCTGGAATTTCTTTTGATATTTCAGAGAGTTTTAATGGCCACACTTTTGTAATGATAGGGCTTCAAAACATGATTCTAATCTTTGAAATCTTTGATTTTTTATTTTTTAATAATTTGGTTATTCCTTCAGTAATATAAAGTACTCAAGATGATATCCTTTTTGAATATTTGATCATATTTGAGTAAGAGGGCATGAAGGGATGGTAATGAGGCTGTTGATGATGCCTCCAAGTCTAGATTCTGTGGTTTGTAATGTTGATGATTAAGATGAAGACATGCACTGGATGATTGTTTCTTTGTGCCAGTTTGGCATAAAACAATCTTTAATTTGGAGGACCCTATATACTTAAGAACGCTGATGAGATTAGGGTTTTTGAGGAAACTGTTGAGGAAGACATTTTCTAGGATTTTTTCTCTTCTAGTTATGACCCTTTCATTCATGCATTTAAACCACTTGTAAAAGATGGAGTATGCAGATGATAAAGATGAAGGGAATGTCGTTGCTGCTCTTCCATCTGAGAAAGATATTAATAGAATGAATGCTAAATTGTTTGCTTTGTTGCTGAAGAAATATAATAGTCTTTTGGAGTGGCACTATTGAATTGAACCTTTTTTAGTTCAAGAAGTTTGTTGAGCCCATCATTTTACATAACCTAAATGAGATTTCAAATTGTGTTGTATTTGTAGCACTTGAGATTGCAGATTTGCTATTTATTTGACTATTTGAGTTTCTCTTATGACAACTATTGCTAATATTATTCATAGGTTTAAATTAGGCAATGGATATCTAAAGTAATATAATGCACTCTTTAGATAGAAGATTAATGATCCCAGAAGCTTGTCTTGGAAATGTCAAAGTGCTCTTTGTTGTCAACACTAGACTGAATGGTTTGAATTGGTATTTTGATGATTACATTTGGAGATCGAGCCAATTTGAAAGCAAGCTTTTATTGAAGGTTCTAAAGTAGCTTGATTTACTTGGAGATGTGTATATACATTATGATATGTTTCAACTATCTCTCTTGAGATACTTCTAGACTCTTTAACATTATAGCATTTTGCCCATTGGCCAAACATAATGTGCATGTCAAGTCAAGAGTGAGAGATGGAACATCTTCCACTGGCGATTAGAGAGAGATAGAGGAGGTGATTAAGGAAGAAGGCATTTTTATTGGCCACATGACTTTAAAGAATCTANCTTTTAGACTCTTAACATTATAGCGTTTTGCCCATTGGCCAAACATAATGTGCATGTCAAGTCAAGAGTGAGAGATGGAACATATTCCACTGGTGATTAGAGAGAGATAGAGGAGGTGATTAAGGAAGAAGGCATTTTTATTGGCCACATGACTATAAAGAATCTAGCACATGTTGAAATGGAGATTAAGATAAATTAGTGTCAAAATTCTTTGTGGGACGTACCACTAATTGTGCCTTATTGGATCAATTCTTGAACTAACTCTCATTATTTAAATAGTCAATCTTCTCGAGCTTCTTAGTTGTTGTTGCTATTGTTTTTTTTTTTTTTTTTGAGAGGTAAGAACCTTGTTTAAATAGAAATTTAGGCGTTTTCTTCGAAACATGTCCCACTATGAGACACCTAATAATCATTTTGAGGATTATAATTTTCTAGTTTGAATGAGGNCCTTAGTTGTTGTTGCTATTGGTTTTTTTTTGAGAGGTAAGAACCTTGTTTAAATAGAATTTTAGGCGTTTGCTTCGAAACATGTTCCACTATGAGACACCTAATAATCATTTTGAGGATTATAATTTTCTAGTTTGAATGAGGCTTATGCTTTTCTTATGAGGCACATAGCTTGAGGCGAATGTGGCAAATTTCTTATATTAAATTTTAATTAAAACACACACTTATAAGTTATAAATAAGAGATTTATTTTTAGGTTTGGAACTAGAGTTTTGGTGATAAGGGGTTCAAGTGTTTTGTATTTTTTTCCTTTTAAATATTTATTTTATCTTTTGACTAAAATTTTTTTAACTTGTAATCGTTCTCTTTTTTTTTTTTTTGAGTTTTTTAAATTTTCTTATAAATGTTTTAAAAAAATTAGCATATTTATTTTGATTTTCTTAATTTGATTCCTTTTCTTTTTTTAATTTTTTTTTTTTCATTTTTAATTATTTTTTATCTTTTAATTATTTTTTTCTTTTGTTTTAATTGGTTTTTTTTTCATTTTTTTAGGTTATATGTTTTTTTAATTTTATTTTAAATTATTTTAATGTGATTCTCCTTAATTTTTAGTTTGAGACTTAGGCCTTATTCTTGTTTGAGGCTTATACCTCACCTTAATAAGGAAAACATTTTTATTTGTGATTTTGCTTTTTTAAATTTTCGTCTAGAGGTCTAATCTTTTGTGGGGTACTTAGATTTCCACAAATTCTTTGTCACATATATATCTTGCAATAATTCTCCATGTTATGTAGACGTTTTTTGTTTTTAAGACTTTATTTCCTTGCTTTAGTCTTTAGAGGAAATTAACTTCACTGAGAGATTTATCATATTCTGTGACTTTATTTGAGATATAGTGAACTTGGCCATACAATATCTCATCTTCTTTGGGTGCATTTGGGGCGACAGTGCGTGTCTCACCACAATTTTTAACGTTTGACAAAACTGTGTTTTGCCTCCATTCTCAAAAAGTTGTAGCTGAAAAATGCTTTTTCCCACTAGCCCCAGCTACCTGTGGTGTCTTCTAGAAAGTTGCGGTTTGACTTTTTTTTAAAAAATTTTGTAACAGCCACCGCTGTTTTTTAAACAACAGCTTCTACTTTAGCCGCTGCACAGTTACTTCTATGAACAACTGCAGTTGCCCTGGCCCAAACAAACCCTTCCTCTCATTCCGCTTGATACAATATAAATTAAGATATTTTTAGCAGCCCTTTCATGTGAAGACTTGCACCAATAATAAGTAACGATTACAAAGATTTTGCACTAGATAGCATTTGAGACATTGTATTGGGATAAAACATTCTCATTCTTCTTGAAGTGATCAATGTGGTCAACATTACCCTTGTTAATCTCGAGTAGAGGAGCCTTAAATTTCAATTGAACATGCTCCTTTAAAACTCGAGTTTAAGTAGAGTTGCATATAGAACTTGCAAATTGAGCGAGTGAATTAGAAGTACCATTCATAACCATATCCTCATCCCTAAGATATGACATAGATTGTTGAACAAAGTTGCTTGGGTGACTTAAGGCAACATTAATTTACGTGTGATGGTTTGGTGATGTGACATGGAGCTCATTCTTGTGATTATAAGAATGTAGTTGAAGTTTAAAAAAAATTGATGGCGAGGAATAATAATATTTGGGGTACTTCACGATGTGATAGCTAGGCAACAAGAAAAAAGAGCAGATATTAATGTAAGTGCTTTGGGCTTGCAACCTATTTATAATATATGTTGTGAGCTCAATAAATTTCGTTCTTGAAATGAAAGCGGCATAAGTTTATCTCTCTCAATACATGGTATTTTCAGAGGATTGATTGTAGTTGTAATTATAGTTTTGGATATAAGTGTCGATGTACTTTAAGAGGCCTGATTATTGCTATTTATAGTAGTGTCTGTTTGTCGAAGATTGGGTTGGAGATTCATTGAATTCTATAATGGGATTTAATGTTAAGGCTCATTGTTCGTCTACGGATATTTGAATTAATTTGTTCATTTCAACATATGTTCAGTTCACTCTAGATCATCGACACAAATAAGAGGGGGGATGAATTGGAACTCTGGTAATTACATGTACTTATAAAAGTGAGTGAAATTATAATTTTGATTTATAAGAAGATATATAGATTTATAAGAAGATATATAGATTTATAAAAAAATATAAATGAACAAAAAGTATGAACATAACACAATTTTTATGAGGATCAATCCCTGCCTATGTTCTTGCTTAGACTTTCACTGTTTGGGTTCCATTAATTTTATCACTCTAAGATTCCCACTTTTTGAATACCAGCTCTCTATTACGTTTCTATTTTTCAGAGAGTAAGAAAATGCCATTTCATTCTTTATAGTTTCAGAACAGNATTATTTTTTGACTAAAATTTTTTTAACTTTTAATCGTTTCGTTTTTTTTTTGAGTTTTTTAAATTTTCTTATAAATGTTTTAAAAAAATTAGCATATTTATTTTGATTTTCTTAATTTGATTCCTTTTATTTTTTTAAATATTTTATCTTTTTAATTAATTTTTCTTTTGTTTTAATTGGTTTTTTTTCATTTTTTTAGGTTATATGTTTTTTAATTTTATTTTTAATTATTTTAATGTGATTCTCCTTAATTTTTAGTTTGAGACTTAGGCCTTATTCTAGTTTGAGGCTTATGCCTCACCTTAATAAGGAAAACATTTTTATTTGTGATTTTGCTTTTTTAAATTTTCGTCAAGAGGTCTAATCTTTTGTGGGGTACTCTGATTTCCACAAATTCTTTGTCACATATATATCTTGCAATAATTCTCCATGTTATGTAGATGTTTTTTGTTTTTAATACTTTATTTCCTTGCTTTAGTCTTTAGATGAAATTAACTTCACTGAGAGATTTATCATATTCTGTGACTTTATTTGAGATCTAGTGAACCTGACCATACAATATCTCATCTTCTTTGGGTGCATTTGGGGCGACAGTGCGTGCAACACCACAATTTTTAATGTTTGACAAAACTGTGTTTTGCCTCCATTCTCAAAAAGTTGTAGCTAAAAAATGCTTTTTCCCACCGGCCCTAGCTACCTGTGGTGGCTTCTAGAAAGTTGCGGTTTGACTATTTTCTTTTTAAATTTTGTAATAGCCACTGCTGTTTTTTGAACAGCAGCTTCTACTTTATCCGCTGCACAGTTACTTCTATAAACAACTGCAGTTGTCCTGGCCCAAACAAACCCTTCCTCTCATTCTACTTGATACAATATAAATTAAGATATTTTTAGCAGCCCTTTCATGTGAAGACTTGCGCCAATAATAAGTAACGGTTACAAAGATTTTACACTAGATAGCATTTGAGACATTGTATTGGGATAAAACATTCTCATTCTTCTTGAAGTGATCAATGTGGTCAACATTACCTTTGTTAATCTTGAGCAGAGGAGCCTTAAAGTTCAATTGAACGTGCTCCTTTAAAACTCGAGTTAAAGTAGAGTTGCATATAGAACTTGCAAATTGAGCGAGTGAATCAGAAGTACCATTCATAACCATATCCTCATCCCTAAGATATGACATAGATTGTTGAACAGAGTTGCTTGGGTGACTTAAGGCAACAATAATTTACGTGTTATGGTTTGGTGATGTGACACGGAGTTCATTCTTGTGATCATAAGAATGTAGTTGAAGTTTAAAGAAAATTGATGGCGAGGAATAATAATATTTGGGGTACTTCACGATGTGATAGCTAGGCAACAAGAAAAAAGAGCAGATATTAATGTAAGTGGTTTGGGCTTGCAACCTATTTATAGTATATGTTGTGAGCTCAATAAATTTCGTTCTTGAAATGAAAGCGGCAGAAGTTTCTCTCTCTCAATACATGGTATTTTCAGAGGATTGATTGTAATTGTAATTATAGTTTTGGATATAAGTGTTGATGTACTTTAAGAGGCCTGATTATTGCTATTTATAGTAGTGTCTGTTTGTCTAAGATTGAGTCGGAGATTCATTGAATTCTATAATGGGATTTATTGTTAAGGCTCATTGTTCGTCTACGGATATTTGAATTAATTTATTCATTTCAACATATGTTCAGCTCACTCTAGATCATACAACACAAATAAGAGGGGGGGATGAATTGGAACTCTGGTTATTACATGTACTTATAAAAATGAGTGAAATTATAATTTTGATTTATAAGAAAATATGTAGATTTATAAAAAAATATAAATGAACAAAAAGTATGAACATAACACAATTTTTATGAGGATCAATCCCTGCCTATGTTCTTGCTTAGACTTTCACTGTTTGGTTTCCATTAATTCTATCACTCTAAGATTCCCACTTTTTGAATACCATACAAGAAAAGATAAGAGGAAAAGAAAGATCCAACTATTTGATCTTAATTAGGATATAATGAAGAAGTACTAAAATTTAAAACTCTAAGAGCGGTCTTATAAATTTGATGATCGTTCAAATAATTTTAAAATTGCTTGCAAACAATTCGGCTTTATATGATATCAAGCTTTTGGAGTTACTTGGATTAGGCGTTGAAATTTATTTTAAGAAAACATGTAACTTAGAAGATAATTTTATAGAGAAGTGTACATATCTTCTATTTATAGCCTCTCAAAATATGACTT
>JXCR01131761.1:128398-142141 GCA_002079205.1 Phalaenopsis hybrid cultivar
TAATTTTGCAGGTTGCACATTCATTTTTAACAGCCTTGCAAAATGATGAGAGGGCAAATTACCAGCTTGATGTGAAGTTTCAGGAATCATATTTGAAGAAAGTCGCTACTTTATTGCAATGTCAATTGTCTGAGGGTGCTGTAATTAATGATGGAAATAATGCTGCAATTGTAAATAATACTGACGTGCATTCTGTGGATGATGAAATTGAAGAGGGAGAGCTGTTAAATAGTCATGGTTAGTTGTTTTTCATGGCCTTTTTAGAATCATTTAATATAGGATTTTTACAATTACTTTATGAATAAAAAATATTTTACAAAATGTTTACATTGCCTTTTTTTAATAGAAATTTACTGCAATATTTGTTTTTGATGATACTTCTTTGTCTTTAGTTTCTTTTGGTTGAAATCTTCAATTTTTAGGCATTTTGACAAAGCCATTGTCTTAAGAAGTGCGGATCTTCTTTCATGAGAGAATGAGATACCTTTGCCTATAGCTATAGAAATGCAGTTTCATGTAGTAGATGGTTTGATCAAATTTTTATTGGTTGGATTATAGCTAGCGACATATTCTCTAGCATGTTACATTTGGCTTTTTATTTTTTTTTCCCCGTTTGAAGTGCTTAAAATTTCAAAGTTAAAATTCTTGACCCTGCTTTTCCCTGTACTTTATTCTTCCAGTTGTCTCTGGTGGTGAACATGTTGATGAAATAATTGGAGCTGCTGTGGCAGATGGCAAAGTTACACCGAAGGTTCAGGCATTAATTAAAATACTTCTCAAGTATCAGCACACAGAAGATTTTCGTGCTATTATATTTGTGGAGCGTGTTGTTGCTGCACTTGTTCTTCCAAAAGTAAATAATGCTGCTTTGTAATTGCAGAAGTTACTTTTGTAACTTTGTCAGTAAATTTGTCTTTTTTTATGTACAATGCAGGTGTTATTAGAGCTTCCATCTCTAAGTTTCATCAGATGTGCCAGCTTGATAGGGCACAACAATAATCAGGAAATGCGGACATGCCAAATGCAGGACACAATTGCCAGGTTCCGTGATGGTCGAGTATGTATAATGATGCTTTATATTTGGAACATAGGGGTGTGCAGTCACCTGCAATTTTTCTAATTAAATCTTTATTTTTTATTGTATTCCATCTTATAAATGCTTAAATTTTGTGATTCATTCTCTTTACAATGTGATGATATATTTTTTTTCTTATGATAATGCTGTAAGTTTATAACAAAACATTATTAATAAGAGGCGTTTACATGCTACACAATTCTTATGTATTTACATATCTAACACTTAAACTTTCATAAGATAAAATTCTAATCTTTAATATCACATAAAAAAAAATTGTTACAACTGCTAACTTTTTAAAAGTGAAGCACACGTTTTAATGCATAGCTTCATGTCACAAAAATGTTATAAATGCAAATATAAAACTTTAGGTGTTAAATATGTAAAACAATGAAATTGTGAGGTATATATGTAATTTCCCCATTATTAGTATCATTATTTCATGTAAAGAAGGTTTATAATATTGTGTGCTAATTTTCAGGTTACTTTGTTGGTGGCGACGAGTGTTGCTGAAGAAGGACTTGACATTCGTCAATGTAATGTGGTCATAAGATTTGATCTCGCCAAAACTGTTTTGGCGTATATCCAATCTAGAGGCCGTGCTCGGAAACCTGGATCCGACTACATATTGATGCTTGAAAGGTACTATGGCTATACTTTCATCTCTTCATCTACTTCGTAATGTGCATAAACATCTGATTGTTGTGGAAGATTGTTTTCTGACATAAAAAGTTGCTTTTGTTAGGGGAAATTTACAACATGAGGCCTTCTTAAAGAATGCCCGAAACAGTGAGGAAACACTGAGAAAAGAAGCTTTAGAAAGGACGGATATCAGTCATCTTAAGGGTAACCCAAGACTCACTTCTGTGGAAGCAGCGCCTGTTTCTATTTATTTGGTTGAATCAACTGGTGCTGTTGTCAGCTTAAATTCTGCTGTTGGGCTGATCCACTTTTACTGCTCTCAGTTACCCAGTGATAGGTATGAACTCTTTGTTTTGCTTCTGGATTTACATAATAAGATGGATTTATTTTCTCATCCATGTGGTGTAGGTACTCCTTACTTCGTCCTGAGTTCATTATGGAAAGGCATGAGAGAGCCGGTGGTTTGATTGAATATTCTTGCAAGCTTCAGCTTCCCTGCAATGCTGCATTTGAGAAATTGGATGGTCCTCCATGCAATTCAATGCGGCTTGCACAGCAAGTATGGTTTTCATGCCTTTTAGAGTTTTGGATTTTTGGCATTGGAGAGAACCTTTAGATCAGTTTTATGAAAAAATGAATATCTTCTACACAGGCTGTTTGTTTGGCTGCTTGTAAGAAACTACATGAATTGGGAGCATTCACTGATGCGCTTTTGCCGGACAAGGGAGCTGGTGAGGAAGGCGAGAAAATTGAACAAAATGGTGTGGGAGATTCTCTTCCTGGTACTTCACGGCATAGAGAATTTTATCCTGAAGGTGTGGCAGAAATTCTCCAGGTGAGTTATTCGAAGTATCTCTGGTGGTTTGACATGTCATTTTGAAAATTAAAATGAGAAATAGGAGAGTTGCAACATGAGGGTTTGAGTTTTATTTTTTAATTTTGTATGAAAAGAAGATAAATAAATCGAATATAAATAGATGGAAAACCAAAAATTTAGGAAATAAAAAAATCTATAAAATAACCTTTAATTTTTTAATCTAGAATAAAATACACGGTAGAATTAGAATGCTGTTGTGCTTGGATTGTTTGGTTGCTTTAGACTGAGTTATCATTCATAAATTGTTGGATGGCTGTAGATAAAAAACCGTTATTCTCGGATTGTTGGATTTCTGTAGACAAAGAGGGATTTAAATTTATTTCTCAGAAAATGATTTATGTGTTTATCATGCTCTTTTTGATTAGACAATCAAAATTCATTTAGTGTGAAGCCGTGGTTTGGATATCTTTTATTCAAAATTTATTAGAACATAACTTTGTTGGATTGATCTTTTCTTTTTTAGTTTTTTTAAGATGAAATATTTGTCTATCACAATTTATCTAGGACTATCATGGTGGACAAAATTTTTACAAATCTTCTGATAGTCTGAATGCATCAATATGGTTATAGAGATTTTTTTTGGTTAATAATTTAACTCTTTTAACAATCTTTTCAACTATGGTACCTCGCAATATTCAAATATCCATACTATATTCTATTTTATTATTGCTTTTTGAGGATACATTGTTTCCTACTTCTCATGTAATCAGGTTTCCCTATTGCATATGCATAATGGATGGAGGCTGATCTTCTGTCACTAGAGCTACTACTACTAAAATTACATTCCATGTATTCAGTTTTATTTCTAATTAAATAAAGGCCTTTAGACTCCAATAGACCTCCATAATTCAAGTTTTTTTTGGGCTTTTTCTCTTGTTTTATCCACGAGAAGGATATCATCAACAAAAAACATACACCAATGTACATCCTCCTGTAGATGTCCAGTAAGACCATCCATAACTAAAGCAAAAAGATTTGGGCTTAAAGCCGATCCTTGATGTAATCCAACAGAAATAGGAAAATTTTTGGTCAATCCTCCTTCAGTACAAAATTCAAGAGTAAGACTTAAAGTCATGAAATCATAAATTTAGTATCTGGTGTATGACCTCAACCTTGTCTTTAAGGTAATATTGCATTGTAGATCAATATCTTTATTTATAGAATTTTTTGGCTTGTTTGCACTTAAATGGTTCTTGAATTTGATTCAAGCTCTCTTGGGTGTGTTGGAGATATATTAAAAGGAAAGGAAATAAGACTTTGATGTAGCTCTAATGTGGCGGTAGCTATGACTTTAGTACTGACATGGCTTCTCATATGTTGTAATTTGGAAAATGTATTGCAAGACTTTGATGCACCGACAGTGGCTTGTAGAAACTCACCAAAATTTTGTGTAACCTTTCAAACTTCTGTCTTCCACGAATCTCAATGACCTTTAGAGCCTCGAATCATTTTGAATGCCTGAATGTAGATTAGAGCTTATGAATTCTCTTGATATCTCGGCAGACTCTCCAAACTCTAGAGCCTACTGAAATGCTATTGGATCCCGTAAATGGACTAAATAGAAGTTTATTCACAGTTACTAGAAAGGGTGTTAAGATTTTTTTTTAGAATATGTTAAAATACTTTCTAGAATTAGCCACAACAAACGTGCAGATCATACCCACCTACAATAAAATTGTGTTCAATCCCAATCTTACTTAAGCTAGCTCGATTGACTAACTTTGACTAGGGTCAATTTTTGTGGTTGGCAACGACGGTCCTATGGAGGCTACTAGGTATAATATCTTTAATCATGAATGATTAATTAGAATATATCACCTTAAAAATCTCAATGCTACAAGCCCAATAAGATGTGACGAATAGAAGTTTTGATGGTTGGATTGACGAGAATAATTTTACAAAGATTCATCACTCATACTTGGGGCATCTAGAAAATGTTTAGGCTATGCTGATTTTTTTTTTAAAATAAATGTTTGCTTTTTTGAAAATGAGCTGATTGCTAAAAATGACTTGTCATGAAATTTTGTGGAGGCTGCATAAGCTTTGAGTAAATTAATGAGTGTCTGCTAGTGTGATTGGAAAATGCCTATGCTCTGTTCTTCATAAGGACTTGGATGGCCTTCTTTGGCAATGGAAGGTACAATTATGGTTGCTTTTCCAACATTATGAAGGCATAGATTAATCTTGGCAAACTTATCTAGCCATTATTGCTCAATTTCAACCCATTTAGTCTTAAATTTTCTCTAACTTACATGATCTTGATGTCAATGGATTTGTTCAAGATGAGATGGTCCTCATAATGGCATTTTTTGTGCATTTTGGGCCTTTTTGATATTCAAATTAAATTTCTCACTAAATAGACCTTCAATTCAGAGCTCTTGATTTGCATCTCGAGTAGTGAATCCAAAAAGAAATAATTCTCAATTTATGCTGAACGGACAAGATACAATACAAACGCAGGACACACCATTATAATAAAAAATATTAAAAACATATTTATATATTAAATAAATAAAAGAGGAGTTAATACATTAACTTTCAAAAGTTAAGATGCTCTTAAACATATATCTTTAGTTTAGGACATACAAAATGCAAGCATAATAACATAAGTTATCTTATATTATATCAAAATTTAACTTCATTAATTCATTATAAGAAATAAAAGGATGATCATTTTCTTTGGCATGTACTTTTAATTCACAGTTCACCTCCACTATTATAATCATCATTAAATATCATAGATTCGAACTCTAGCTCATCACGAGAAAGGGTTGCAATCTCCAAATTTCCTGTATTGCTGAGCGTCTCAAATCCATCTCCGACAACATCCTACAAGTTAGATAAAACATATAATCAAGTAAGAAATAAGCAATAAATTAATAATGTATCCAATATTCATGTGAGAATGAGTGGTATTTACTATAAATTTTGGGGTATTTTCAGACATAACGTTGAATTCTTATGTATTACATATCTTACACCTATACAACAACTACAACAACAACAAAGCCTTAATTCCACTACGTGGGGTCGGCCACATGAATCCTTTTTCTCCATTGTGTTCTATTTAGTGGCATATTTTCATTTAGTTCTAGTAAATTAAGATCATTTTTTATATAATATGCCCAAGTCTTCTTAGGTCTACCTCTGCCTTTCTTAACACAAGTCGAATCTAAAACATCTACTTCCCTAATCGGATCATCTAATGGTCGACGTTTAATATGACCAAACCATCTAAGACGACTTCCTCTTTAATCAGATCATCACATGATCGACGTTTAATGTGACCAAACCATCTAAGATGACTTATTGTCTGTATTTACATATCTTACACCTATAATTTGATTTTTATTTTTATGCCACCCAAATATTTCATATCACATCTAAATATATAAATCAAGCCAAATAAAATATTTCTTATTAATTTTTATGCATATATAAGGTGGTATATATAAAAAAAAATGAAAAATTGGGGTTAGATACGTAAATACATAAGAATTTAGTAGTATGTATGCAAATTATTCATAAATTTTATATTTTTTTAATTTTAATATTAAAAATATCTTTCAGAGTTTTTTTATGCATTAATTTATGACACATGTCAGAAATTAGGACATCTATGTTCGACATGCGTGTCTCTTCATTTCTTAATATTATTTACTTTGGACACTTCTGTGCCATGTTCGATACGTGTCCCAACCATGTTGTAGTTGTATGTGTGTCCGACACTGCACGACTCCTCTTTTAGGAGTTCCCGTGCAACATTGTTCTCAATTAAATAGCTTTTTCTTGGATGTTTTGACTTGCATGTGGGATTGTATTAAAGCCGAGTATGTTGTGGATTGAATTCGGCTTGGCAGTATTATATCTTTCTGTCTTGCTTTGGCTTAAGCTTAGCTTTTTGTTTTTATGTATGTTTATATTTGACTTGCTTAATTTTTTAAATGATTCTACTTAGCTTTGGACTTGGATTATTTATACTAATTGAAAGAGTGTTTCAATAAATTACTAAAAAAACTAAAAATTAGAACAAGCACATAGATTTTCATATAAAGTTATTAATACATTATTTACAAATTTAAAAATAATAAGCAATTGAGCAAATTTTGAATTAGTATCTGACCATTACATGAACTTAATAAGACGGTATATGAATTGCACACAAATTTTCTTGTAATTAAACAATACAAATAACTGCTAATAAANCATCTAAATATATAAATCAAGCCAAATGAAATATTTCTTATTAGTTTTTATGCATATAAAGGTGGTATATATAAAAAAAATGAAAAATCGGGGTTAGATACGTAAATACATAAGAATTTAGTAGTATGTATGCAANGAAATAATTCTTATTAGTTTTTATGCATATAAAGGCGGTATATATAAAAAAAATGAAAAATCGGGGTTAGATACGTAAATACATAAGAATTTAGTAGTATGTATGCAAATTATTCCTAAATTTTATATTTTTTTAATTTTAATGTTAAAAATATCTTTCAGAGTTTTTTTATGCATTAATTTAGGACACGCATGTCGGAAATTAGGACATCTATGTTCGACATGCGTGTCTCTTCATTTCTTAATATTATTTACTTTGGACACTTATGTGCCATGTTCGATACGTGGCCCAGCCATGTTGTGGTTGTATCCGTGTCCGACACTGCACGACTCCTCTTTTAGGAGTTCCCGTGCAACATTGTTCTCAATTAAGTAGGAGTTTTTAGGATTACAACTATTGCCTTCTTTTTCTTGGATGTTTTGACTTGCATGTGGGATTGTATTAAAGCCGAGTATGTTGTGGATTGAATTCGGCTTGGCTGTATTTTATCTTTCTGTCTTGCTTGGGCTTAAGCTTAGGCTTTTGTTTTTATGTATGTTTATATTTGACTTGCTTAATTTTTTAAATCATTCTACTTAGCTTTGGACTTGGATTGTTTATACTAATTGAAAGAGTGTTTCAATAAATTACTAAAAAAACTAAAAATTAGAACAAGCACATAGATTTTCATATAAAGTTATTAATAAATTATTTACAAATTTAAAAATAATAAGCAATTGAGTAAATTTTGAATTAGTATCTAACCACTTTACATGGACTTAATAAGACGGTATATGAATTGCACACAAATTTTCCTGTAATTAAACAATACAAATAACTGCTAATAAACTAATTCTTTGAAATAAAGAAATAATGAGAAATTACGTTAAATTAATGTATATGTAGACATTGAATTATAACATATTACTACATAAATAATACTTAAACCTAAAATAAAAAATAATATTAAATTAGAATATATTATTTTTAAATTAAATATGTTATAGTTAATTAAAATTTGTTTAAATAATATATCATATGTTATATGAGTTATCATTGAGCTTAATATACTTGTTTAACGACAAACAAGTTTATTTGTAAATATAAATGAACAAGCTGGGCTGTGTTCATATTTGATTCCTTTAACTTTTGAGTTTCAAAAATTGTTCAAACTTATTTATTCGCTAATTTGAACAAACCTAAACCAGTATTAATTGAATTGAGCTCGAGTGTATTTGTTCATTTATAGTTCTACTTGCAAGTTCAAAAATATCATGCAATGAAAATATATGCTGCGTAAATCACAATCCAAGGAAAATTATACGACAATCACTCTCTTGACATCAATGTAAATCTTTTGATGAAAATATAAATGTATGTACTCATTTGAAGCACAAAATATGAACTTTGACGGAGGCATTGTATTTTTTTTAAAGTTTATTCATGTCTATGAGGTTTAACCGGGTGAGAAAGTGTTCTGTCATGTTTGACCGGATTTAGTTCTAGGTTTATGCCATCCCAGCTATCCAATGGCATGGAATGAGTACCGCAGAGACGACTGATAGGACTTATATATCTAGATATGGGACTTTGTCTAACTCCATCTAAATGGATGTTAAGTTTCAATGCAATGCAAGATGAGCTGGGCAATATGGANGTGAGTTATCATTGAACTTAATATACTTGTTTAACGACAAACAAGTTTATTTGTAAATATAAATGAACATGCTGGGCTGTGTTCATGTTTGATTCCTTTAACTTTTGAGTTTCAAAAATTATTCAAACTTATTTATTCGCTAATTTGAACAAACTTAAACCAGTATTAATTGAATTGAGCTCGAGTGTATTTGTTCCTTTACAGTTCTACTTGCAAGTTCAAAAATATCATGCCATGAAAATATATGCTGTGTAGAATCACAATCCAAGGAAAATTATAAGACAATCACTCTCTTGACATCAATGTAAATCTTCTGATGAAAATATAAATGTATGCACTCATTTGAAGCACAAAATATGAACCTTGACGGAGGCATTGTATTTTTTTAAAAAGTTTATTCATGTCTATGAGGTTTAACCGGGTGAGAAAGTGTTCTGTCATGTTTGACTGGATTTAGTTCTAGGTTTATGACATCCCAGATATCCAATGGCATGGAATGAGTACCTCAGAGACGACTGATAGGACTTATTTCATCTAGATACGGGACTTTGTCTAACTCCATCTAAATGGATGTTAAGTTTCAATGCAATGCAAGATGTGCTGGGCAATGTGGAGGGAAAATGACATTACACAAAGGCCAATAATGCATTTCGAAAATTCAAAGTGATTCTAGGTTTATGTGTTGACGCGATTCTATGCTATGCAACATGCATGCATTTAAATCAGACTCTGTTGAATTAATCTAATGTTTGTGACTTGGAGGTATATAGCCAATTGGTGCAATATTTTTATTTCCAAATTACAATGGACAAACTTACATTTTTTATGTTTTACAAGATATAATATATGATATCTTGTAAAATGTTTACTAGGTTGCTCAACTATGTTTGCCTTTATAGAGGGTAAAAACACACGCTCACTTAAGCATGTGATAATTATGAAGTTCTTTAAATGTACAAATATTTTTAGGAAAGTAGTAAATGTAGAACACAAGATAGAATAAACTTGCATTAAACATTTAGTTCTCTTTCATCTTGATCTTCTATCTCACTTTCCGAGAGACTTTGTCAAACTGCATTAACAAAAGTACAAAAATACATTTATTATTCCCCGGATTTGGTTATTTGCATAACCCTTTTAAGTTTCACACTAATTATTACAATAAATGGATAAATCTCTATTTACATATTCCACACACAATAATAGTACAATAAGTCCCATTCTTTTGGATTGCGACATTGGTGCAAGAAGCAGAATATAAATATCGCGGTGTACCTGAGCTATCGAGGTTGTTGAGTCGTTTCGAATGCTACTATATATAAGGGTTAGAACACAATCTTTAATTTCAGAACAATATAAAAGAATAAAAAATAACTCAAAATTCTATCTCAACTAGTTCAAGAACTCGTTACTCAACTGTGGTCCAAGCATCCATTCATCACTTGGACCGCACAAAACTAGTGGGCTGATATCTTCTCCATGTAACATGAAGAGAACCAAAATAAACAAACCCAACACTCACCAGCTAATATCTTCCCCACGGAAGCAACATCGAAGAACTTCATCACATCAAGATTCATGTCTTTAGTCCTCTCATATTGAGCGAGTTTTATTGTAGATGGAAAGACTTCACTCTTCACCAAGAAATACACGTTTGGCCTAGTTCTTATTGGCTATCTTTTCTTAGAAGAGTCAAAGTAGAATTTCCTTTTCCTATCTTTCACCTTATTCTTAAGGTCGTGTAGCTTCAGGCCTTGATGGTGAAGAGACCCATGAAGAGATTGATCGAACGCAACACTTTTATCCTCTTCATACATAGGATCAATCTAAATATGATTTGGGCCAGGATAACACGTTAAAAATTTAAGATGTTGACCAACTTCTGATAGATTGGAAATTGTAGCCCCAGCTTGAAATGATCTCGATAGAACAAAAGCTGCTTACCATAGAGATTCAACTTCTCTTTGGTCACCAACGATGGGTGGATGGATGAGTCGAAGACATAGTCATGTTAAGCGGATGCTACATTTTCTGCAGTTATTTTTGACTTCCATAGATTTGTAGCTTCTATGAACACTGCAAAACCAAAGTGAAGAGTGGGATACATCATAAAACTGAAAGATGCAAGAAAAAGTTTATAAATGATGACCAATTGAGTAAACTATTGTGAAAATTTTTTTATAGAGTGAGAGACTATAATTATAACAAGGGTAAATCATGAAAAATCAGGATGTGAAACTCAAAAATTACATTTAATAAAGCCATCGCGTCATCGAAGTTTCGTAGTTTGATCCTGAGTGAGGGCACCAAAATGAAAATATGTCACTCAATAGACGCAATGGAGAAAAATGATTTATGTAGCCGACCGCACTTAGTGGGATAAAGGCTAGTTGTTGTTGTTGTTATAAAACCATCACACCATCATTCAAATCAAGGCGCTAGGCCCAAAATTTTTTATTTGTTCGAGAGATATCCTTCATTACAACTTATTCGATTTGAGCGCACTTACAAGATCACAAATAAGCACAATGAACAAATCACTAAGAAGAAAAATGGACTTTCACACAGGGGTTTGAAAGGATTTCTGCTTGAAGCCAACTATACTAAATAAGTTGCTTCAATACAAATCTCCAACAACTTCGAATTAAGCCAAGTCACTAGATTCAGCTTGATCTGAAGCAGCATACACCTATCCTTTAGATCAGCTAAGTGATTCATTAAATTACATAGGGAGCCTTTCAATTCTGCAACTTCATGTTTCAACTTGACCATCTATTGCACAAAATCAATTGAATCAATTGTCGGAGCAACTCTTAGAAATCCTATGATGAATTTTCCTCATCTTGTTGTGGTAAAGCGGACACCACAAACACATAATCCTCTTGGTTCTCTCCCACAACTTTTGTCCAGCTTGTCTTCAGCTGTGAAAGAAACCCTGCGAGAAAAATACTGACCATCCTCTTCTTCAGCCAGGTCGTCCTTCCCTTTAGCAGGCTCCAACACCACAATCAAGTTTAGCTTGCCAACATTCTCTGTGTGAGAATGTGATCCCCTGATTTTGTTATAAGTGAAAAGCATTACAAGCAAAAATGGAGAATAATAGTGATATGATACACCTTTAATGTTTACTTATTTTTGTGCAAATATTTTACAAATCATCTTACTTGCATTCATGTTGAAACTATGAAGATGTAGGCACTCGATCTACCAACATTAGTAGACACAAATAAGTAATTAGCAGCTTCTCGGTGAGATTTTGATTTTGAGGAGTTGGATTTTCAAGAAGATTACCTCCCGACTTGCCCAAACCATTGATAGTATTCCCAGAGGAACTTGTGGAAAGGACTCCCCTTGAGAAAAGGCCAACCCTCTTTCATCAGCTTCATCATCTCCCTCTTTCTCATATTCTCCAAACCACAGAAACACTAACAAAACACTTCTCATATTCTCCAAACCATATAATCACACAAATATAAAATACCTAATGAAGGGACGAAAATACACATAAGGAACCCTAAATTAAAATAAGGTAGCAGTAACAAACTTACTAAGAGCACCACCCGAAAGGCCAAAAATCACAAGTTTCAGAGAGACAAAGCTAGGCTCGTAAAAGGGAATCAGAGGTATAGAGAGGAGATAGCAAAATAGTTCAAAAGACGCGGATGATATACACTACCAATCGATTACATAGAGAAAATAAGGATATTGTTAGTGCCGCCGCCGCGGAGGGAGGGAGAGACGGAGGGATGGAGGGAAGAGCGATGATACGACGGCGAAGGGAAGAGAAATCTAGGGTTAAAAGATATTTTTGAATTGGGAATGGGTGGGTACTAGGGTCGAGGAGTGTAAAAGAAGGTAAGTTTAGGGATAGAGAGAACCACACGTTGTAATCTCGATTATCTGATCCCCATCACACCGAAGTCATTTGCTCAACGACTTTGCCCCTAATCGATATGGCGTTGCGTTCTATCAAGATTGCGGGCTATTCGATCCGATATAGTAGTGAATTGAAATCAAATCAAATCTAAACTAATTATTAGGTGTGGCTTATAGCTCGGCTCAAATTATTCGATTCGAGCCAAAACCCAGTTCGATTATCGAGTGATTAACGATATTCGAGTTGATTTCATAGTCCTTCTCAATACTACATGCGGTACGCCACATCTTCTCATCCGCATGTCAAACTCGATACTTGATCCTAAATTGCCTTAGACACTTCACCTGCCCGCTTCCATTTTCCCCTTATGCTTTCTTCTTTGTGCATGATACCACACAGGTCTCTACATCCCGCTCGCTAAATACCACTCGAGCCTTGTTCTTCATCTTCCTCTCTCGATTACAATCCTTAGTCTGCACAGGTTCTCATGATCACGCCCATACTCCTTCGTTTCCTCCATCGCAAATCTTCAACTTCTTTGCTTTAAGTGAGCCGGATAATGTTGGTTCAATTTCATTTAAGTTTTCTGGTTATTACATTTCTACTATTTCTTCCCAAATTTCTAGTTTGGTTGTTTCATTCCCAAGGCATCAATGGGCTGGAACAGTTTGAGAGCATCTTTTCAGGACTAGTCAGTTTGCGAACATCATAAAACTACATGGAGCTTAAAAATACAAAATCAGTGATTTCAATGTCCTGATAAATCTGTAGATCTGTAATCCAACAATATACTACTGTCTGCTACATCAACTCGTTGCTGTTTCCGATTTTAGAGAAATAAGTGTATGTGCAACATAAAAGTTAGAAATTTAGATGGGTCAATGTTCATCCTGCTCATGCTTTGGAAGTTATTTTCCTTGGTAGTAAAATCTGCTAACGTTTTCATAATTGTGAGTTTAAATCTTATAGTATGTGGTCCACACAATTGTAGATTCATGAGGTTTTTACAGCTTTTGATTCAGAAAGCACCACACTAGTATATCAAAGTATGAAGTAAATAGATAGAATATACATGTTCTTACAGTTATGGAAAATTTAAATCCAAAAGGGTTCACTCTACGTCTCAAAATAATCCGGCCATACACTTGAGCTTGAAAATAAAAGGAGCCTTTGTCGGCGCTTAAAAGGGAGAAAGTTATGTTTGGGGGTCGCCCGTAAGAAGCTGTCGGCAGCCGGAATTGAAATCCCGTCGCCCGCTTCGGAAGGACGTTTTAATTTACACACACACACACAC
>JXCR01131765.1:0-24881 GCA_002079205.1 Phalaenopsis hybrid cultivar
CAGTACTCCAATGAGGGGGTGCCACGTAGGCACCACGGTGGGACCATTGCCTACGTGGCACCTCCTCATTGGAGTACTGATGCATCAGTACTCCTGAGATAATATTTTTTCCCTTATTTCTCCATCCATTCTACTATTATAAGGCTTTTCTTACAAATTAACTTTCTGTTGAATCTTTAGCCAATTTTCTACCACCAGTATTTATTATGAGCTCTGAATATCTGTAAATAATGCACTTTAATATATCTATATATAAAGTGTAGGGGAGAGCAGCACGACAGAGTGGACAGAGAGGCTAAAATGAGTTCCAATTCGATAAACGTTCTTGAGCTAGCTAGCACCAAGCCTGTGCTCAATGTGCAGGAGCTCGCTCAATCCGGCGAGGTCCCAAAGAGATACTTCAGGCCAGAAGCCGAAGGCAATCCGGTGGCCTCCGGCGACAATGTTGAGCTCCCAGTAATCGATCTAACGAAGCTCCTCGATCCAGAGCTCATCAATCAGGAGGAGCTCTCAAGGCTTGGATTTGCATGCAGGGAGTGGGGCTTCTTCCAGGTATTCATACATGTTCTTTGCTTTTTGCTCATTTCTATTTAATTTTTTTTCCAAATTAATTTTTTGCTGATTTTGATTATGTTTAATATTCAGCTAATAAATCATGGAGTTCCAGAGGAAGTGATAGAGAAGACAAAGGATGATATTATGAAGTTCTTCAAGCTCCCGTTGAAGGAAAAAGAGGCTGTAAAACAGTTGCCTGGACATCTTGAAGGTTATGGTCAGATGTTTGTGCATTCAGACGAACAAAAATTAGATTGGGGGGATGCTCTTATTCTGAACACCCAACCTTTTGTAATTAGAGACATCAGATTTTGGCCCGCTAATCCCACCACATTCAGGTCCCCTTTAAATCCACTATATTTCTCATGAAATTAGGCTGCATAAGAAAATTCTGTATTTTATTTTAAGCAAAATTAGTGATCAAATGAAATAATTAGCTCTATTTCAGAGTTTTTGTCTTCTTAANGTGAAATTAGGCTGCATAAGAAAATTCAGTATTTTATTTTAAGCAAAATTAGTGATCGAATGAAATAATTAGCTCTATTTCAGAGTTTTTGTCTTCTTAATTTTACAATAAACCTCATCTTCTCCTTCTTCTTTCTCTTCTTCCTGTTGCCTGCAATTTCTTCCTGCTGTCTGCTATGTTCCATAATTTCCCTTAGTTCTAATTGTTCTATGTTATAGGGATACACTGGATGCATACACAACAATGATTGCCAGAGTTGCAGACTGTCTGTATAGATTGATGGCTAAAGATTTGGGGGTCGATCCCCAAGTGATTCTTGATAGTTTTGGACGTGAACAGCTGCAGGCTGTAAGGATAAATTACTATCCACCATGCAAGCATGCTCAAAAGGTGTTGGGTCTCTCCCCACACAGCGATGGCAATGCATTAACAGTGCTTCTGCAAGCAAATGATGTAGATGGTCTGCAGATTAAAAAAAATGACAAATGGCTTCTCATAAAACCACAGCCAGGAGCTCTCATCATCAACATTGGTGATGCCATGGAGGTAGAATATTGAAATGGTTCACAACTTCAAATTAAGGCTCCATTTAGGCAGCTTATCTGCTACACGGCATTTTGAAAACGCCATCTCACCGTTTAGAAATAATGTTTGTGCAGCTTATCTGAAAATGCAGTTGGTTTTTTACACTAAACGCGGAACACGGGTAAAACTCCGTTGTCTGTGTTTCTAGATAAGCGGTTTATCTGAATAAGCACAAGTTGCCTTAAACGCACCCTAACTTTCCCAATTTTTTTTTAATTAAGTTGATTTACTATAACTATTATGTGGGTTTGTTATTCATCTAAATTTCTTTTATCTTCTCAACAGATAATGACAAATGGAAAGTATAAAAGCATAGAGCATAGGGCCATTATAAATATGGAGGAAAAGAGGCTATCGATAGCTACATTTCATTCACCGAGCATTGATGTTACATTATGTCCTTTTCCTGGGCTCGTTAATGCTGAAGGGGAGCTCTATAAGACCATAAGCGTAAAAGAATATACAGCAGAATACTTTTCAAGTAAACTCAATGGGAAGAATGCCTTGGAGAGCATAAAGCTAAGAAAATGATGGAGGGATGATACCTACTACAAGTTTGCTATAAAAGTATGTCATAATGTATTTTAAACTTTATTATTAATAATAAAGAAGAAACATCGCTTGCAAGTATTATGTAATATTTCATAATAACTGCATCACTTAAATGAGAAATATTTTCTGAGAATTGATATGTCACCAATAATTATATAATCAAGGCACAAATCTTGATCAATGCATTTTATCTAACAGAATTTACAAACTTGAAGTTGGGATCATCTAAGCTCCAATTTCAATAAATTTATAATTAAACTGAGCATCTCAAAAATATTTGTCTAATGACGATGAAAATGATCAAATCTGAGTTTAAATAACCATCGATCAAACACTTAAGTGTATTTGAAGGCTTTTGTGCATTAATTTGTAAGGCAAAAATATTATATAAATTTGGCATGCTTATAGTCCAATTGAGCAACACGACTAGAGAAATCTAACAAGCTCGTGATCATTTAATTTTGAGGTCATTAAGATACTCAAGTGTTGAAAAAAAAACTGTCATGCGATTATAAGAATCAACGTGGATCACTTGATGAAGTGTTTTTAGAGGTCGGCCAATATTGTCAAAATTCACCACCAAAAAAATTATAAACCTGCCACCATTCACTTCATATGAATGGGGTAGAGAAGAGAGAAAAGCTAGCAATTAATTAAAGTATAATTAACTCGCGAAGAGAAGGGTAACTAAACGGCCACCACCTGTAATTGCTGCATACAACTATTAATTGATGTTGGAGCCACAAACAATGATTTTTATAGTCAACTATATCCTCCAACTACAAATGTTATAGCTCATCTGTGATTGTTAAAGCTAAACTACTATTATATAACAATGATTGTCAAATTCAGCAATCCCATCATTCTAAATTTAGAATAAAATAGGCATTTCTATACATTCAATTTTCTAGTGGATTACATTGAGAGAACTTTTGTAAATTTTCTCCTTTTTTGAGGCTTTTTTACATAAAAAATTTGATTGTTCCTTCCACTTCTCTATATGTGTGCTGGAAAATTACACTGGCCAAGGTTTAAGATTTTTCTCCCATTAAGGATTTTCTAGTATTCAGCAACAATTATTTGAGGTTATCTTTTTCATATGCCTTGTTTGGTGAAGTCCAAGAACTTTCATGATTTATTTAGTTAGTATCATTTGGAAATATATGTTACTTAAACTGCAATGTTACACAAATTTTATTGAAAATCCACCATAATTTGGGATATACAATGAATGATTACAATTCCTTTTTACAAGACTTTGAAAAAGTTGAGTTGTGTAAGTATTATTTATGTTTTGGAGTTAAGGGATTATTTGAGTTTCCTCTTTTCCTTATAAAAGCTTTTTTGAAGCATTAAATTATCATATTATTGCTCCTTTGTGAGATATATAATACCACATAAATTTTATAATTTTTTATTTAGAGAAATATATTATCTCAAAATATACAAATATTTTTATAACAAATTTAATTACTAGAACCAGAGATTTTCCACAATGGTGTACATATCTTCTTTACGAATAAGCTTCTATAGTTAATTAAATCTTATTGTAAGTGATGATCCTCTAATAACATTCTTGATCAAAGTATTTGCCTGTGTCTTTACAAATTTCAATGTTTATTTTTCGATTTTGTTTTTTTATAAATCATTTCAGATTGCTCAACTTGGAATAATACTTTCTGGATGCTAAAGAAGAAAAACTATATTGAATTTAGTATAACACATGATTGGTGAATTTAATTTTTTATTCATGAAAAATTTCAGGATCACTAGACCAATTATATTAAGGAAGCATGGAGCTCGAGATGATGATGACAATCAAAATAATTGCAAAGCTCAAGTTCTTATCGATTTTATTGATAAGCTTAAATTAAAATTATGATTGATTTTTTTACTAATTATATCTTTAATAAAAATTATTTAATTATTTTATTTTGAAACTTGTTATAAGATGTTCCGCAAAATATTGCTTTAAAATGATTGTTTATGTTTCAAATACATACTCATTTTATATACAAATTTAGCTCTTAATCTTAATGTCATTATAATTAGCTTGCTTTATAACTTTAAAAGTATATATGCTTGTGTCTATATATATGTATATGTGTGTGTGTATATATATGCATGCATGTATATGTATATAAGTAACTATATATACATATATAAAGTTATAAAGCAAGCTAATTATAATTATACGCATATCTCTTAAAGAAGGAATATCCATAGTCTTAAGATCTTTTATAATGACTTTGCAAGTCATTACAACATATCTTAAAGATAAACCTTTAAACCAAACCATTTTAAACCAATTAACAAGAGGAATCGAATCATAAAGAGAATGATAAACAACTTCATGGGAAAAAACCATATCATTCTTCCATAAACAAGGCCTAATTGAATCAATGCAAATAGAAGGAGCAACATGATTCAAAGGGAAATTCAAATTGGCATGATAAACAATATCCTTAAACTTGGTTTTAAGAGAAAGATTAAACGAACTAATGACCAAATCATCATTAATTTCCACTAGAGATTTACCATCTAACCAATGATCAAAAAAGAACAAAGAAGAATCATTAGTAACATAAAAATTCATGTGAAATCTAAATTTAAAATCAATTCTGATAAGTTCTTTCCAAAAAAGTGAAGAAGTATAGTTAGCTCTCTGTCAGATAGATCCATATTGATTAAAAAGTCACTAACTTCAATAAGAAAATAATTATAACATTTCCAAATAATTTTGAATGTACTAAGATTAAAATTATCCAAAGAGGGAAAACATAAACCATCCAAATGTTTACGAGGAGAAAATTTTTTCCAAGAAATCATATGAATCTTTTTATTCATCAATATTTAAACGAAAGTTAGAAATCAATGAAGAAATCCGCTTTCTTAGACCTTTGGGTAATAAAGAGGAGTGAAAGCAATAATAAAGATAGCGCTTAATAGTAAATTTAACAAGCTGTAAACGACCAACAACAGATAAAAGTTTTATCTTCCAACCAGTCAACCATAAATTAATCTTATCTAAAAGTTTATTACAATCATTAATAATTAATTTAGAAGATTAATAGTAATATCGAGGTAAGTCCAAGGCAACTCTTTGATGTTAAAATTACATAAGCTAAAAATAAAATTTTGAAGATTAGTATCAATATTTTTAGAGAAAGAAATATTAGACTTTGAGAAATTAATTTGAAGATTGGAAACTTCAGCAAAATTACTAAAAGAATCAACAATAAACTTAGTATGACTAGTGTCGGCTTTGCTAAAAATAAAAATATCATCAATATATATCAGATGTTTAGTAGAATAAGTATTACCAAAATCATCCATCTATTTATCCAACATAACAAAGAGAGAGTCCATAATGATAGAAAAAAGGTAAAGGAGTGAATGTCAACCTTGCCTCAAACCCGAAGAAGATGAGAAATAGCATTTTAAGTCATTATTAATAATATCAGAGAAATAAATATAAAAAATACAAGATAAAATCCACTTAATAAATTTGCTAGGGATACCAATAAGATGTAATCTCTTAATAAAAAATTCTCTATTAACTTTATTGAAAGCTTTATGAATATCAATTTTAGCACAAAATATCTTAGCACAATTAGTAGAATTGAAACGATAAATAAGCTTATTAGCTAAATTGATATTATCAACGATGTCACGGTCGCTAATAAAAGCCGCCTAAGAAGGATGAATAATTTTAGGGATAATGATTTTAAGTATCTCAACCAACAAAATATAAATAACTATATAGAAGGTATTGCATAAAGAGATCAAACAATATTCCATAAAAGAACTCACAATATTACTTTTAGCAATCAGAACAATAGAAGAATACTTAACCCAATTGGGGAGTTTAGAAGTAATGAAGAAATAATTAATAGCAGAAATTCGATCATTACGAACAATAACCCAAACATGGTTAAGGAATTTAGATCTAAAACCATATGGTATCAAAAACACTTTGGGTCCAAAGAACTTATTTTCATCATTAATTAGTAGAGAAATTATCATCCAAAGAAAGAATATTAGAAATAGGAGCATTAAGAAGATTAGAGTAAAAAAGAAATATTTTCTTTCACAATATCCGCATGATTATGAATATAAATCCCATTAACAAAAGTCTCTTTAATAAAATTAGATTTATGTCAAACTCTAGCTTTATGATATAAAAATTTGACATCATCTTCAAATTTAGATAATCAATTGCATTTAGCTCTTTGATAGGCCCATTTATAATCACAATAAGAAGCATTAGAAATATTCTTCTGAATAGAAGAAGCTTTATGTAAAAGGCTACCACAAAGAGGCATATGCCCCAATTGAGCCAAAATAGAATTTTGTTAATCCGTAAGATCGACAATATACTTAGATAAAACATTATAGGAATTCCAATGCAACCCTTTAAAGCCGTTTTAGCATTACAAAGTTTATTACAAATAGAAAAAATGAGATCCATAAGCAGTCTGAACAATATTTAAAAATTCAGGACAAAAGCTAATTAATTTTTATACATAAATCTACAATGCACATTAAGTGGGCTACCCAAAGAAACCCAAATTGGATGACTATCTAAAGAGTAAGAATTTAAAACTTTGTAAAAAAATTCCGAAAAGCGATCCTTCTAATTAACAATACAAAAAGCTCTATCAAGAAGACAACTAGTATGACTATTTAGTTGATTATTATACCAACTAAAATAATATCTAGAATTATGTAATTCAATAAGACCAGAACTAAAAATACAATAACAATAATAACAACAACAACTTTATCCCACTAACTGGGGTCGGTTACATGAATCCTTTTATCCATTATGTCCTATTGAGTGTCATATTTTCATTTAATTCTAATAAATTAAGATCTTTTTTTATACATTATTTGAGGTATACCTCTTCCTTTCTTAACATAAGTTGAATCTAAAAACATCTAATCTCCTAATCAGATCATCAGATGGTCGACGTTTAATATAACCAAATCATTTAAGATGACCCTCTCTAATTTTGTCTGCTACTAAAGCTACACCAACCATGTCACAGATATATTAATTTTACATTTTGTCTCTAAGTGTAAAGCCACTCATCCACCTGAGCATTCTCATCTTGGCAACATTTAACTTAGTTTTATGCTTTTCTTTTAAAGGCTAACATTTAATGCCACAAAGCATTGCAGGTTTCACCACCATCTTATAAAATTTTCCTTTCATTCTATTCCATACTTTTCTATCACACAATAAGCCCGAAGCATTCCACCACTTCAACTAACCAACTTTAATCTACTAATAACATCCCTATCTATATCACCATCATTTTGAACAATAGACCCAAGATATCTAAAACATTCATACCTTCTAAAAGATTGATTATCAATAATTACAACTCTATTAGAGCTACTACTATTAAAATTACCTTCCATCTATTCAATTTTAGTTCTACTCAAATGAAAACCTTTAGACTCCAATGTAGACCTCCATAATTCAAATTTTTCTTGAGCTTTTTTTCTAGTATTATCCACATAAAAGATATCATCAACGAAAAGCATACACCAAGGTACACCCTTCTGCAAATATTCAATAAGAGCATCCATAACCAAAGAAAAAAGATATGGGCTTAAAGTCATTCCCTGATGCAATCCACATGAAATAGGAAAATATTTGGTCAATCTTTTTGCTTAAACACAAGTAATAGCTCTAGTATACATATCTTTAATGACTTGAATGTAAGTCATATCAATGCCTCTCTTCTCTAAAGCTCTCTAAGGGATATCTCTTGAAACCTCATCGTATTCTTTCTCTAAATCAATTACTCTCTCCCATAATTTTGAAGTATGACACATCAACTCAATTCATCTATAATTTGCACACTCTTGTGCATCCCCTTTATCCTTAAAAACTGGGGACCAAAATACTCTTCCTCCAGTCCTCGGGCATCTTTTTAGTTTGTAAAACAATAACAAAGAGTTTAGTAAGCCAAGAAACTCCTAAATCTCCTATATAATTCTACACTTCAATTGGGATATCATCAGCTCCTATAGACTATCCACCCTTTCTTTTCTTTAAAGCCTCTTCAACTTTTTTTTTACTAATGCGGCGATAAAAATAAAACATTATATTATTATTATTGATATTAAGATCACTATGGTTCATAGTATTTTCAGAAACTTCATTACAAAATTTATCAAAATAACACCCACTTATGTTGAATATCTTTTTCTAAGAAAAATAATTTTTTTTTTTAATTTTCATATTTAATACACTTTACTTGAGTTAAATCTTTAAGTTTTTTTTCTTTTAGTTTGACTAGTTTAAACATATATATTTTCACCCTCTTTAGTATATTATAAAGGTCACTAAAAACAAAATTTTTAACGTCACAGATTATTTATTTTCTTAGACTCCCTATAGGTCATTTTATATTTTTCCCGGTTATCTAAGCTTTTATATTTAAATCAATTTTTATAATTTAACTTCTTATATTTTATCTTTTCTTGCACATTATTATTTCACAATTAACTATTTTTATTTATAAAATTTTTTTTCATTTGATTCTCCAAGTACAACTTTTGTCACTTGTTAATAATGTTTGTTACTTGATCCCCCATAGAATTTGCTTATTTAGGAACATCCCAAATCATGAAATCTTGAAGTTTGCTCATAAAAATGATTTTATCTGTCTTCTAGGTGCACGCATCTAATTCTACAACAATGATTATTGATACTATTAATTTCAAAACTTTTCATCTTAAAATATAGAACTAATAATTGATGTTCGGTACTTAAATCCTCACTTTAAATGAGCTTACATTCTCGACAATCTCTTCTTCTCATAAGAAAATAATCAATTTGTGTTTTATTAGATCCATTCTTATAAATAATAATATATCCATCTCTTTTCATGAATAAAGTATTAGCAATAAAAAATCACACGTTAAAGAAAAATCTAATATAGCTTGACATTCTTCATTAATCACTCCAAAACCGTAGCCAATATCATTATACTGGCATGTTCATTTAAATCTCCTCCAGTAAAAATTCTTTCTTCAAGAGGTATCAGTTGTATTAAGTCTTCTAGATCATTCCAAAATTTATCTTTAGAACTTATATCTAAACCTACATGAAAAGCATAAACAAGTATAATATTATAATTTTTAGGATATTTTAAGGGCTCTAATTATAACTTCAATTCTATTAATTTTTGCAACAATAGCTTTCAAACCCTTATCTACAATTACAACTACACCATTTCTAGTGCGACTCTTACCCTAATATCAAAGTTTAGAACCTAAGTTATTAATCTCCTTGACTTTTTTCTCAAACCATTTTAGTTTGTTAATACTTAATATATTTATCTTTCTATGAATTATAATATCAACCAATTTCATTTACATAAGAGAATATATATATATATATTCTAAGATCTTATTCTAATTATAACTTCATAGAATAACTTCTTTACCAACATCCGTCCATAATGTGAAAACTCTTGCTTATTTGACACTACACCTGGATGTCGGTGTAACAGTCATTGCACACTTTTCATTGTATTCAAGTCATACAACGTATCTCCTCCAGAAAAAGCCTAAGCATTTACACAATGATCAAAAGGATTCATTTCAAGATTTTTTGATAAATTTTACACTGGATGTCGACTAACTAACACAGCCCTCCACTTCTCAAATCTAAAGCCTAGAACTAAAAATACAATTATTAAAATCATAAAGCTTAAAAGTTAAAAGTGGGACTCCTCCCACTTTATCCTTATTACTCAAGATACAATTAAAATCTCTGAGATTAATTCAAGAAGGATTCATAGTACTGGAAGTATTTCCTGACATGGCATTATTATCAACATCAATCATTAAGAAATAAATAGAAGAGTTCATAGAAACCATACAATGAATAAATTGTGCATTAATTTTAAAGATTTAATAAGTCATAATTCCATTTAATCCATATCCTACCATTATAGGTAATATTAAAATTATGAGCATTACCTTCATTTAAGAAAATTTCATAATAGCTAGAAATAATAAGATCATAATTAAAGAATAAATAAATTTTGTCTCTAAAGACAAATGATATCAAACTTGACTTCTTTAAAAAATCTTTTACAATCAACGTCTCATTATTAAACCCATGGACATTCATTGCTGCAAATTCAGGGAAAAAACATAAATACAACGATCAAAAGTTCATTTAAATCTACCTTTCTTACTTATAACATTAGCATTAAAAGTAGAAGCCAAATGCACAGGAATATTTCTAAAATTATTAGAAACCTTGTAGAAACCATATGATCAGAAGAAGAAATAACAGCCATACCGCTAGTTGAAGGTAAAACATTATTCACATTATGAATTATATTTCCATCATTTGTAGAATCCAAAACAGAAAAGTTATTAGCAACAGTTAAAAAATGAGAAACCAAATTATTTTCACCAACAGCATTAATAGGAGCAATAGTCTCATTATCGCTAATCCAAAGGTTTTCATTATTAGAAACATGATGGAGCCAAATTCTCATCCCCTTGTAAAGTAACATCATCATTCACCATAGCAGAAACCTCATTAGTAACATTATGATACAAAATAGAATCGATACCAGTAGAAAGTTCGATATTACCCGATAACGCAGGAGCCGAAACATTCAAATCAGCATTTAGAATTTTATTAGGTCTACTAACAAATCTAATAATATTAACCCACTTGCTTCTACTTGCAACAACACTAAAATTATTGAATCTATTAAGATTCCTACCCCTACTAATATTATCTTGCCAAGCAAAAGATCGGACATGCAAACATATGGAGTACATTTTTGAAATCTTTGAATTCCGGGCTATAGTTATAATAGCATTAGTTTCTTATACGTAGATTGACACAAACATTCACTATACCTTTAATCCCTTCTTTAAGAAAAAAATTTGCTTAATTTAAATAACAAATTGGGGATATAACGAGATCATTTTTAGATATGCCATTGCGGACATTGCGTTCATCATTTGGTATCCATACCGTCAAAGCAATAGAAATTAAGCAAAAAGATATTACCAAGAGTGAGGTTTATGTTACCACTTAATTTTAATCGCTTATTTTATCTATTAACCCAAGCACAGATTTAAAAAAAAATGTGGCCAGTAAAAGCCGAACCTAACACATTAGCCTTTCATAGAGAATGCGACATTGTTAGCACGATAAATCCTGGATTAAAAATGGCTGCTCTCAACATTTTGAGAGTTGAAGAGGATATTTCCAACTGAAATGGCATCATTATAATTGGGCGAGGAACATGGAAAAATTCAATGAAGATTTAGGATGTGCTAAATGAGAAACGAGGGAGGTGAGACGAATAGCAACCAAACTGGGGAGAAAAAATGTCGCAAGCTATCAACGAGTCTCAAATCTGTCCAAGAGGAGGTTGCCATCATCAGGTTGAGGAAGCCAAAGAAGGCCGGGCATGAAAACATTATTCTTGTCTGCAGCTGAGTATTTAAATATAAAATGATGGCAACAAGTCAGATCCAGACATTTGATAATCAAAATAAACTCGGGCTTTTGACAGATAGTTGTATAATTATTCAGGTGTAGCATTTTCTTAGTTGACAACTCAAAATTTTGATCTAATGTTCGCCCTTCAAAAGAAATCCAAGGAAACCAGAATACATGATTTTCACTGTTCACAATTGCCCAAATAAATACGTGTCATTCTTAATTAGCAAACTCTTACCAATCAAAAACTCAGTTGGATTATAACTTGGACAGAAACAAAACCAGTTGGGTGGAAATTATTAATAATCGAAAGATTGATTTGGTGATTTTTTTCCTTTTTCTTTTTTTTNTTAAATTTTTTTTGTTTTTTTTTGTTTTTTTTTTTTCCCGAAACCCTCCTTAACAAATTGGGGATATAACGAGATCATTTTTAGATATGCCATTGTGGACATTGCGTTCNAAAAAAAATTTTGTTTTTTTTGTTTTTTTTTTTTTCCGAAACCCTCCTTAACAAATTGGGGATATAACGAGATCATTTTTAGATATGCCATTGTGGACATTGCGTTCATCATTTGGCACCAATACCCGTCAAAGCAATAGAAATTAAGCCAAAATATATTAGCAAGAGTGAGGTCTATGTTACCTCTTAGTTTTAATCGCTTCTTTTATCTATTAACGCAAGCATAGATTTTAAAAAAAATGTGGCCAGTAAAAGCCGAATCTAACTCATTAGCCTTTCATAGAGAATGCGACATTGTTAGCACGACAAATCCTGGATAAAAAATGGCTGCTCTCGACATCTTGAGAGTTGAAGAGGATATTTCCAACTGAAATGGCATCATTATAATTGGGGTTAAAGAGCCACGCAGGGGGTTGCCCCCAACGATTGAGGAAGGCGAAAGAGGATAATAGGAAAATTTTATGAAGATTTAGGATGTGCTAAATGAGAAAAGAGGAAAGTGAGACGAATAGCAACCAAACCGGGGAGAAAAAATGTCGCAAGCTATCAACGAGTCTCAAATCTGTCCAAGAGGAGGTTGCCATCATCAGGTTGAGGAAGCCAAAAAAGGCAGGGCGTGAAAACATTAATCTTGTCTGCAGCTGTGAGTATTTAAATATAAAATGATGGCGATGAGTCAGATCCAGACATTTGATAATCAAAATAAACTCGGGCTTCTGACAGATAGTTGTATAATTCTTCAGGTGTAGCATTTTCTTAGTTGACAACTCAAAATTTTGACCAAATGTTCGCCCTTCAAAAAAAATCCAAGGAAACCAGAATACATGATTTCCACTGTTCACAATTGCCCAAATAAATATGTGTCATTCTTAATTAGCAAACTCTTACCAATCAAAAACTCAGTTGGATTATAACTTGGACAAATAAAACCAGTTGGGTGGAAATTATTAATAATCGAAAGATTGATTTGGTGATTTTTTTCCTTTTTCTTTTTTTTTTTCTGGCAAACTGCATAGACATTTTTTTTTCCCTTGAGCAGCTCTGCATCAATTCATCTAAGCGTCCTATTAAATTTCCTGACAACAAATAAAAAGGTAGAACAAAAGAAAATATATTTTTTAGAAACATTGATTAGAATAGATTAGCAGAAGCGCATTAGANAAGGTAGAACAAAAGAAAATATATTTTTTAGAAACATTGATTAGAATAGATTAGCAGAAGCGCATTAGANCTGGCAAACTGCATGGACATTTTTTTTCCCTTGAGCAGCTCTGCATGAATTCATCTAAGCGTCCTATTAAATTTCCTGACAACAAAAAAAAGGTAGAACAAAAGAAAATAGATTTTTTAGAAACATTGATTAGAATAGATTAGCAGAAGCGCATTAGAAGGCATACCATGTCAAAAGAAGAATCGGATGATGCAGTTTCTTGAAGTTACAAAAATATCCATCAACCCCTGCAGCAAAAATTCATATGTTGCTAGGAACATGGCATTTCTAAAAGGTTTTCAATGAATGACATCATCATGAGTCCCCAAGTCTACCACTCTAACAGTACCAAAAATCAAGATTATGTATAAATAATCTTTTACTATGACACTTTACAACTGATTCTCTGAGAAGTCAAACATTATGCCTCACTTGTCCTAAATCTGTAATTATATACAGAATCCTGCAACGATAAAACAGTCATCAAGCATACAATAGACTGCTGTAGTTTTCGACAAGAGGGGCGGGAGCACGCATCCTTTCAACCATGTCCATTACCTGGTAAAAAAATTGTTGAACATTTAAAGAGCTGCAATATACGGTAACAAATGATTTTAATATCTAAAAAACAAAAATTCTACCTCTGGAGGACTTCTTCTCGTGAGAGATGCTCGGCATCTTTGAAATGATTAGAGAACTTTGAATACCTTCGAGCAACTGTCAATGAGAATTGCATTAAGGTGAGTTACTAAATATCACAGTACAGCCAATTTAAAAATAAGATTTCCGGACCACAAATATGTTAACTAGAAACTTTCATACATGAAAAACTCGCTAAAAAAAACACAAAGAGACCATGTCTTTTTAAAAAAAAAATAAATAAAGACAATGCAAAAACCTTTCCTTTCAATTACTTACAGCACATATTCAATGATGTCAATAACCCATGAAACAAAAAAAAATTACTACTATAAAGAACCTAGACAAGGAAAGTCAACATCCCTTCATATTTTCAAGTAGATGAAACGTTAAAATTCTCAGTAGATTCAAATTGCAAAAACAATTGCGTCGGATTTGATGTTTTTGGAGCTAAAAGCCAATTTTAATTTCTAGCTTTATATTACTTATTATTGAAACTAAAATTGGAAATTGCTATCTTGAAAAAACGCCAGATTGGTCATAATGGATCCTTTTCTCTGTTGGTTATGCAAGAACCTTACCACCCATGCCCTTACTCTCTTACTCAACTTGGATGTTACTCTCAATCATTGATACACAAGAAGAAACCTCACTTTCATTATGCTACCACAGTAGTGTTTCCATTATCCACCTTCACATCCTCCCGCTTATTCGCCTCTAGTCTTTTGCTTGTTCCCCAATCTGCTGACCCGCAGCCCTCTCATGCTATTTAGTAACCTAATCTACTCACCAACAGCTAACAGCTAACAGCCAACAGCCCAAAGTCACCATATGAAACCACAACTAGTGACCTACAATTACACCATGACTCCAATTGGCATGTTTACTAAAATCATAGCTTATTTTCCACTATAATCACATTGGCTAGCACGTGACGGGCACTCTATAGTTTGCAAAGACTTTCAATGCTATCTCATTATACAAACCTGAATTCATAGAACTTAATAACTTCATGATTCACAAAACTCTTATGCTCTAAGTTGCCCCAAGGCTTTTCTCTCCCTTTCAGGACAACAACCAATAGTAAGACAAAATCATTAGCAAAAAAGCAATCATGGTCAAGCTATGGGAGATTGGCGGCTTCAACAAAGAACAATCATTTGGCTACCAGCTATTATATAGCAATATCAGATTAATGTTAAGATGGAAAAGAAATATGGTTTTAAAAGAATATCAATTTTTTTTTATTAATTTCATCGTAGGAGAATCAGTATATTTATAGAAAAAAAAAGGCTGACCCCACAAATAAAAAAAAATCTTATAAAAAAATAAAAAAAAAACAAAATAAGTTGAAACTAAATTGTGGGGACCAGCTAGTCCAGTTGTCAAGGCGGGTCATGAAATATGTTGCTAAGATATTGAGTTTCATGATCAGCAGTGTTATAGAACCCCTACACTACGAACTTGGCGTAGGAAAAAAAAAATAAAACTAAATAACATTTCTTCAAGAATTATCCTAATTTAAAACTGAAGTGAATTTAAATTAAATTCTTAAAAAAAAAAGGCCAAACCATCTATATGCTGCTATAGTTTAAAATTTAATGGAACGACCAAGTTTATGGGGCTTAATCTCCTAGATAAGATTTTTTATTGACAATTTCATCATGCTTAGAAGAACCTACCAACATCCTCATTAATCTCAAACATGCTTTTAAAAAACACGAACAACAATATTATTTCTAAAAAAATCAAACTATTAAGTTTCAACTGGTACAAATAATTTGATATCTCCATAATAAGATGCCCAAATTGAAATATAGATAATCTAATTACCTACACGATTGGTTCTCTAGAAAACAAGACCCCTTTCAAGAGGATTTCACTCCTATGAAATCATAACTTCAAGTGAAGAAAGGAAGCTGTTCAACCTCCCCAAAATACCACTTCAATGTCTTTAGCAAATTAGCTGCTAAAAACTTCCTAGAAAATTTAGGAAACTGGTGTTAAGAGCTTTTGGTTCATTAAGATTAAGTAGCATCTCATCTTTATGAGCCTATTGCAGATGTCCTAAGTCATCTCAAGTGTAATATATGATTTGACTGGTTTCAATAATAAAGTCTCCTCTCTCAAAATTTGTCCAAATTAATGAGGTGTTGATTTTCTAATCGTTCTTTTGCTTGAATGGACAATTGGTGTCTTTTCAATGTCCTTCGATAATGAGACTTGTGTACTTTTATTCCTTGTTGCATTGCTCTTGCAAGATAGGCTATTGTTCCTTCGGGGTACGATTAGAAAGTTGAGGGTACATCGTTAGAATACAAGGTGAAATCATTGATTGGTCTGCCATAGACCAATCCCATCATATATAGGAATATTTACTTAGGATTATATATATAAAATAATCACATCCTACCATCATGGGTGTCAAGACCAGGCCCAGGGCTTTGAATTAACCAAAATGGGAGCACACGGTCAGACGATGATAATTAAACTTTCTCATATTTATGTTATAGAACTAACTATTAATAAATGAAAGAGACACTAATCAAATTAAATTAAATTAATATTTAAAATTATTTCGTTACTAGTTGTCTGCATCTTCTATAAACATTATTTCTTTTATTGTCCATCTTTTAATCACTTAATTAACTTGAAAAGTTAGTTTAAAATAATAATAAGCTAAACAAGCCAGTGAATATTCATACTATTAAACTGCAGTAATAATAAAAAAGAAAAAACAATATGCATATCAGTTAATCTTTTAAATAAATCAATATAAACATTTGAGATGTTATTCAATAAGTCTTATTGTACCAATAACATAACAATATTATTCTACATCTACACAACCATAAGCATCGTCTACAAATTTATATCAAGATACTTCAATATAAATATCTTTTTTCATATACTTACACTGGTACTTAAGTGTTCTCCCACTAGTACCATAAAAGGGTAACGGTAACTTCCTCATAGTCAATCATGCGCATAAAAACATACAATAAAAATAACACTTTCTAATAATAAATATTTAATTGTCATTTGCATATTAGTTAATATTCTTACACAATATTCAATATCTACAAATTGAGCACACAGATAATTCTTACAATATGCATAAAATTCATCAGAATTCTAAATCATAATTATGCAGTATTATAACAGTAATAATATACGCATTCAATCAAGAAGAAATAAAATATTACCATAGTAAAAGAACATGAATACTCATCTTAATGAATATTAGTTTGTTATTTGATTTGTCTTCACGTCGACTCTTTTAAAATTGAAAGTATTAAGTATGCACAAAATTTATTTAATCCTTTAAATAAACTATTAACTTTTAAGTGTTAAATTTTCATTATTTTAATTATTATACTCACCTTAACCTTTCAATCGAAACCCTAATCATGCGCACACATCTTCCTCCTTAGCACGCGCGATCGAATNACTTTAAATAAACTATTAACTTTTAAGTGTTAAATTTTCATTATTTTAATTATTAGACTCACCTTAACCTTTCAATCGAAACCCTAATCATGCGCACACATCTTCCTCCTTAGCACGCGCGATCGAATTGCACGTCATCCACCTCGCCTGCTGAATTGTACACAAGAGCCGGTACAGATATCATCGCCCTCCTTGCCTGCTCGATAGTATGGGCAACCTATCATCTGCGCAAGGAATAGCTCTTGCTTCGACTCTCTCCCAAATGAGCNGCTGCTGAATTGTACACAAGAGCCGGTATAGATATCATCGGCCTCCTTGTCTGCTCGATAGTATGGGCAACCTATCATCTGCGCAAGGAATAGCTCTTGCTTCGACTCTCTCCCAAATGAGCTGCTGTTGCGATCGGCGCCTCCTTCCTTCCGCTATTCTTCTCCTCCTTCGGCTTCAGCTCCCTCCTTCCTCACCTCAAAACATCTTACTCCATGCTTGCACGTCACACGAGCTTCTTCTCTCTCATCTTTCTTCGATTGGCCAAGATGCCAGTCGCAGGGGCCACTTAACCTTCGGGAAGTCATTCTCACGTCCCTTTATAGGCCAAAGTTCAGTACTGCAAGCTGTCTCAAACTATGAAACATGTCTGGTTTGGTCCTAACATTAGAAAAAAAATACAAGTACTTCTAAGCCTGGTGTGGTCCTTGTTTTACCCAATGCAAATCACTTACATACGGAACATTAGAAAAAAAATCTAACATTTGGATATAAATCCCAAGGAAAATGCAAGTGCTTCTAAGCTCAATCCTCTATCTGATGGATGGAGTTGACAAAACATACATTCTAACCATCAAACTTATAAAGAAGTAATTATAGTTATCTTGTTCCCTAGCCAAATAGATCTTTTTTNCGAACATTAGAAAAAAAATCTAACATTTGGATATAAATCCCAAGGAAAATACAAGTGCTTCTAAGCTCAATCCTCTATCTGATGGATGGAGTTGACAAAACGTACATTCTAACCATCAAACTTATAAAGAAGTAATTATAGTTATCTTGTTCCCTAGCCAAATAGATCTTTTTTGCAATGTATTAGGAATCAATAAATCAATAAAAAATTTCACCAAGTTATTTTGTGATGCATTTGTGTAAGGTCATTCAGATTCAAGTATTATTCAAATAGAAAGCTCAAGCGGTATCCTTACCAACGGATAAGTCTCAAATCCTCCGTGTTGCCTACAACTCACCAATAGTCACTAAAATAAAATTTAAATTTTGTCCCTAATCAAATCGAACTTTTTCATTGTGAACTAGAGACGGGCAAGTCAATGATAGAACATTACAAAAATATTTTGTAATTTTTGCATTAGAAAACGTCTTTTATGTTGAAAATTAGTCTGAATGATAAGCACTAAGTCCTAATCTTTAGACTCAGTCCTACATANCTCTCAAATCCTCCGTGTTGCCTACAACTCACCAATAGTCACTAAAATAAAATTTAAATTTTTGTCCCTAATCAAATCGAACTTTTTCATTGTGAACTAGAGACGAGCAAGTCAATGATAGAACATTACAAAAATATTTTGTAATTTTTGCATTAGAAAACAACGTCTTTTATGTTGAAAATTAGTCTGAATGATAAGCACTAAGTCCTAATCTTTAGACTCAGTCCTACATAAATAAGTAGTAGAGTCAACGAGGCTAGCATTTTCCAAAAATTACAAAATAAAAACAAAAATCCCACAATTGAACCAATATTTTTAATACCAGGTAATCGAAAATTCATAATTTTTTTAGAAAATATTTGGTACTGCATTTAAGACCTTTTATGATGAAAATTCATTTAAAAAGAAAATTTTGTGGATACTTCTCTATATAAGACAAGGTTTTGAGTCCCGATTTATGGAAAAAACATAAGCTTCCAGAATGTAAATTCTACCTGCTCCATTCTTAGTAAAGCAAATAATAAAGTTAACAACATACACGGGACAATAATCTCTAATTAAAATAATAATAATAATAATAAGTGTTCCTTTACTTCAATTTTTTGTGTCAAATGTTATAAACTTATGTCGCAAGAGAATATATTCTAAGCCTTATGAATCACACGTGTACTTTGAGGCACCTCTTCATTGATGATGGAGTCAAATGATTAGATATCATAACCAAAAGAAATACTACTTAAAATTAAGCACTCAATTATAAAGACGAACACTTTAAGCTTTCACCCAATTGACGGATTTCTTTACCAAAATATACAAATTAGAGGAGTTCACAAAAATCAACTGCTTAAGTATTAAGAAAAAAATACTTCAAGACATACCTCTTTATGATAGGTATGATTATAAACAATAATAATCTTGGAATATATTCATTATAAAATGCATTCTCAAATCATAAGAAAAATATATTTCGACTCTTTCCCAAATTGAGCATGATCATTGGAAATAATAGCAAAAAAACAACTCCATTCAAACTTAACTGATTCATAAAAAAAGAGTATTAAATAACAATATAAACTCCAAAAGGTCAAGCAATCATCAGTCACTTTGCACTCAGAGCATTCATGCATCCATCATTTGTACTAATTTGACAAAGTTCACAAGAATAATTAATTTAAATTTGATCAAAATTCAAAACTCATAAAGCATTAATTTTAATCATATTATCACACCAAAAAAAACAAAAAAAAAACCATTTCAATATTGTTGCAAGTGCCGCAAACTGGCTAGTTATTGACATGGCAACACTATATTACGCTTATGGACTCCAGCCTGAATGCTCCCTAACAACTAGGCCTAATGAGCTATAAGTTAAGAATTATACTAGACAAGCCATGAAACCCTGTTAACTAAGGTAAATCTTAAAAATAATCCTTCAGTAAGTTTACACCCTTAATCTATAAAATCCTCATTGACAAAGCAATCCATGGCTGCTAATAAAAATATTTCAGTAGGGTTGGGCAAGCTTTCCGTAAATAAACTAGGGCCCATGACAATTCAAGCTGACAAAACCATTATATTTTAAACAGGTTCGTCATCAATCCCCCTATATCAACTTTGAGCTAAAAATGACAATATCTAACAAACTTAAACTATTCACTAAAATAAAACAATTTAAAGTATATACACGCTTTAATTAATATTTTTGTCTAATCATTATGATGAATAATCAACTATAGGAGCTTCTCATATGAACTTAGAACCACATCATAAAATCCAAATTGAATGGCAAAATCTCTGAACGATCTTATCTAAAATTAAATTCATCTTCTAAGAAATCAACCCAAAATCACCCTGAACTAAATAGAACAGTCTAAGGGAATCTTTCACTACTCATGGGATGGGCCATGGATAAGCTCATGCACATCCATAATAGAAAGAATAGGAAGATATGTTCATGTTCAACCTGCTTCACTTGACTTCGGTAATAATGATTTCAGTGAACCTCACAGCAACTCGACTCCACTAGGTCACCGCATCACACTCCGCCCCTAATCAGCTTTTCATATACCGAGCATATCTAGGAAGTTTCTGACAAAAGTGCAACAGCAGCAAGGTGCCATAGTAAAAAGCAGTACCACCCCCATCTATTTTGGCTGTTGAGAAAGAAATCTTGCAATAAGGTTCTAATTTATGAACACAAAACAACAACCTCGTTTCAGCTACATAAGCATCTTAAATGTAAAACATCTAAAACAGCATCGTAACATTCAAATTTACTAAATCTTTCTTAATTAAAAAAGGTCAATAAATTGAAAACAGGTGGCCAAAACCAATTCCAAACAGCAAAAAACGGTTCCAAATAATGCATGGATGTTCTGAAGATGATTAGCAAGCTTATGAAACAACATTATTAAGCTAGAAATAAACTGAACTTAAACCAAAATTACCCTTGATGTTGGTTGAATCCTACGGTTAGATCTACGGGGCTCCACGATTTCATGTATTGTCTTTCCATGAACTCCAAGACCTTTATCATCACTTTTGATTGTTCTATGGACAATAGATTTTGCTTTCACAGCTACATCTGATTCAGAACCTGGAACATTCTTTCTTTTTGACAACAAAGCAGTAGGTGCAGGCTGCCCAGAGTTTGCCGATTCAACAGCTAGAATTTCAGTTGGGCGGGAAGAGCCAAATTTAAATGTATTTGTCTTTTCTAAGCTTTCATTATTACTGCTGAAACTAGACATGGCGCTTTCAAGATTTTCATGTCTGGCTTCCCCATTTGATGCAGCAAGCGATGCATCAGCCTTCTGAGTTTGACTTCTAGATTCAATGCCTTGTGAATTCTCAGCTTTGACCCCAACTCTAGACTTGCTGTCTCCAGGCTTCTTTCCTTTATTATCCACTTTTGAAGTACTCTTAAATTTCTGGGATGCCTGCGGCATCAAATATTTTGCAAATTTCATGGGATCACTACTTTCTCTAACCTTCTCAAATTTATCTTCAACATAATGCTTGCTGACTTCCATAAACTTCCTTTTCTTTCCAGGCTTTGGAACCCCAAAAACCACCCTCGATCCTTCTTTCTGCAAACCTGACCGTTTTGTTTTAAGTACATTAGAAGTAATCTCATCCCTTGAATTCTTTCCAACGGTAAAAGCTCTCTCCTTTGCAGTTAAAATCAATGATCTTGAATCTTCAGGTTTTTTAGGCACATCTACAAGTATATTCTTTGAAATTATCCCTATTCCAGCAGCATCAACTTCAGAATGAGCAATTGCCTCAAGCCCACCTAATTTTTGCCGTTTCTCAGTTGGAGTATCACCCTGATGGTGAACAAATACATGCAAGACATCATATCAATTCAACCAAAGGAAAAGTTAATTGCATAAAGTGATAAAATAAGAGAATGTAGACCTCATGTGGCTTAGGTGACCTTTCCCTAGTGTGGAACCACTCCATCCATTGTCCATCCTTCCATATAAGTGAAGGGCGAACATTCCATGCATCAACAACCAGCTTGTCACTTTTAGCTGCAAGTAAAGTTGGAGTTGAATCATGCACTGAAAGCAGTACACATAGGTTCAACGAGCTTCATGGATGAAAACGAATATAACCAATTGTAGTAGTTCAAATTGTTATGAATATCTAAAGAATGTTTGCATATAAAAATGCATGAATAATATCTCAAAATACATGTAAAGTTAATATATTTATTCCATAAATTGAAGACATTAATGGTACTCCATTTTAAAAAGCTTCTCACTTACTAATCAAACACCAAACCAATTCATAGCCCTACCATAGTTGATGCATCCAAACAATGAGCAACGTAAACAAAGAGGCCAACTGTCATGTTTTTAGACACGGATAAGACATTGATCATTGTAGGAGAAGTAAGAGAACAAAAACAAGTAATTCTAAGAATTCTAGCTTTTAAAGCCTCTGCAAAAGAATTCACATATATCAACTGAAAACCTTCTTCGTACTAATAAATTCCTATTGCTCGGAGATCTTAGCAATTTTGGTTGTGTTTTGCTTATTCATTGTTTTGTTTTTTAAATTTTTGCTTTCACTTAAAAATAGAAACATGTTTAAATGTGTATTGGTTTCCTATTGTCATAATAGATATCTTGAAAAATAAATTCTAAATACCTCAGATGGCAATTTCAAAATTTTAGGAAACACGCTTATGCATTTCTGAAATCCCAAAAAAAAAAACAGCTGGAACATAGCTCTTTTAAATGCTAAAAAAAAAAAAACCAAACACATGCAAAGGTTCCCTACCCTCTCAGACATGCAAACTTAAGGCCCGTTTGGGGCAGCTTAAAACAATGGCGGCATTTAAAACGCCGCCTTGTTGTTTGTTTCGTGTGTGAAAACGGAGGTTCGTCTGTTATGATAAACGCCGGCCGCGGGATCAACCCCAAGGCCAGCGTCTTCCATCTGCATTTCTCGTCTATTTCCTCCTATGCCCTCCGTCTTCTCCCTCGCTCGACTACATCTGCCTCCCTCGCCTATCCCATTTGATCGCTGCTTTCACCCGCATGCCAATCGAAGCTTCTCAGCCCAAGCAGTGTAGCAGAAATTTGCTGACAAGGACTTGCTCTCGAGCTAGATGAGGAGTCGGAGTCATGGATCTACTCTCGCTACCTCACGATGCCCCTGAGGTGGAACAACAAAAGCACCGACTCTGGCGTTGGGATGGCAAGGATGCGAAGATGACTGTGCATTTGAGCAGAGAGGAGGTAAGATTGGTCGACTAATTTGAACTGCGCGACCCTTTACAGATCGCCTCAACTCTTTGCACTACTTATAGCTCTCACAATGGCAGGATGGTTTTTTATGGTCTTTTATAGGATTTCATTGTATTCATCTGCTTTCTCTTTGGATCGTGATTTTCCCTACACAATGCCAGGATGGTCTTTTTTAGCTGGAAAAACAAAAGGATGTCCTTTGGTTTGCATTTACAAGTACTTTGGTTTGCTTTTATAAGTGACATTTCAAGGCTTGAAGGCAAGGATGAGAGTTTTGCTAGTTATTTTGGCAAACATTTATGGCTTCACGGTTCTTCTGACACATGACTTTGTTAAACATCAGTTAAAGAGGCAAGTCGCCCTCTTTAAAAATTTCCTTAAGTTTTATCTCGATCAACTTAAAATTCAATTTGAAATTGAAAATTGTTAATTAGACTAGGATTTGACTTGAATTTCAATAAAAATTGTTGAGTATCATTGTTCTTTTTATGTACAACTAGTCTTTTATGTTTGCACTCAACAAGGATAGAATGGTCATTTTTCTAGAATCAATTGTTTTCCAAACGCACAAACCAAATAACCAGACAGCTTATCCAGATCACCTGCTCATCAGCAGATTATCAGGATCAGATACTTATCAGCATAAGCTGGATAAACTGCAGTTGCCCCAAACAGACCCTTTGAATAAGCAGAAATTTGATAGCATAAAACCAGTTAGGAAAATCTCTAAAAACTTCATGTTCCCTTCTGCCATGTGTATTTAAATAAAAAATCATAATGAACAAAAATTATCAATTTCCAGCAATCACACAAATCTTCTTAAGCAAAAATACAACATAAGATGCAAACCTGACTACCCCATAAAGTTCATCTAGCAACTCATCAATCACAGGAATATAAAGCTTATCCAACACCGTCTCCTTATTCACGTCCTGATAGTCCACACAGAACCTCCAACTATCATCCTTTTTTTTCACCAACAAAACTGGACTGGAGAAGGAGCTCCATTAGGTCAGATAACCTTGCCTCGAGCATCTCTTGAATCAACATTTCTATCCCATCATTCTGAATTTGAGGATACTGGTATGGCATGACACTGATAGTAGGGACACCCTCTGTGAATTTTGAATAATATTTTGTTTTCACTGAATACAAAGATAATTCACCTATAAATAGGCGAGTACAAGAGATAAAAACGAGGAAAAAAATCTTCCTATAATTAAGTAATTCCTATAATTATGGAATAAACATAAATACTTATAATTAAGG
>JXCR01131774.1:0-11490 GCA_002079205.1 Phalaenopsis hybrid cultivar
GGCTGACTCACCAATGCAGCAGCTTGGATAAACTCATTCTCTTCTCCCACTTCTTGCCCTGGAACTTGAACAAGCGAACCCCTCTTTGAGCCCGGCACACCCTCTTGGTGCAGATAGATCCTTTTAAACCCTCCTTCCTTAATCCCATCCCGCCCCTCTCGCTCCGTCCATTTCCACGCCAGTTGCCATCCTCCACCAATCCCCATACTTCCGACGGCCTCCGCGCTTTCCGGAGCAGCGTGCGGAGTTACATTGTCCTTCGCTTCCATCTCTGTTGCCTGACGAGAAAGCAGCGGACTCTGTAAATTGTCTTCACCGTCACTTCCCGATGCATCCGATACATAGTCATTACCCTCTCTATGGCCAGTTTCTTCATCCCACTGATCGGTTTTCGGCCCCGCAACACTAAACATGCTGCCGAAGTTAGGAAATAATGTGCTTCTCATGCTGCCCATCTCAGTGACCGGGAGTTTTTCGTGGACGCTACCAAAGAGGGTGACGAGAGGATCCATAAGAGGAATGTTACTTGGTCTTTCCAAGCTGCTTCCATGGCGAGAAACAACACCGAGGGCGCTGCCGAGGATGCTCTGCCCCTTTATGGGGCGAGCAACCCATGAAACACCTTCTTCAGGCCCGTAGAGGGTGATTTGTTCCTTGTCACCGTTCTGTTCTTGTTCATCGCTGATCTCATTAGCAGGGCCTATGATGTACTCCTCGATCGAAGTATCTGCACCAACACCCAGACCTTCGACGAGAAGAGCCATTTCTCCTGAATGTAAAAAAATGCTGGGTTCATATGTAAGCATTCTAGCTCCTACATTTAAACTTACTAACAGAACAAAAATAGAGAAGGCATATTAGATAGAAGCAAATTGGAAGAGATTTAGTTAAATTTGTAAATGAAAACACAACACAGATGGTTGACACATAACATTGAGGTAGAGATATCCTACAAACATATGACTAAGAGTGTAAGTGAACCAAGCCAAATCGTGAGCCAAAATGTACGACTAGGAGTGTAAGTTAATCAAGTCAAATCGTGATCCAACTCAGGCTTGACTCGATAAATGGCTCGTGAGCCAAGCTCGATAATTAAACCAACCTTAACTTGACTCGTTACCTCACTAACTAGTTTGCTTAAAAGAAATGGATATAAATATACTTATAGTATATCAAAATTATAATAATTTAAGTATTAAGTTGATAAAATATAGGAAAAATTACATACATAGCACCAATTTCTATGCAGTTACCTATCTCACACTCAAAGTTTCATTTTTTACACACACGGCACTTTATCTATGGATGAAAAGATGAATTTGACTATTAAAATGTGATAATGAGTGCTACTTTTCATATGATGTTTGTAATTATAAAAGTTTTGGCGTGAGAAAGATAAATATGTAATTTTTTGGTGCTATGTATGTAAAGCCCCTAAAATATATCTCACTTTCTAAAATCAAGTATTTATTACTATTTTTTTAACTTTCCATTCTTTTATAATTTTATTAAAATAATTAATTAAATTATAATCATTTTTCTCTTTCATAGTAAACAATTGATTTAACTCAATCTCAAAAAATTAAGCCTGAACTCAAGCTCAAACTCAATTAGGGGTGGGATGACTCGAGCTCGGCTTGACTCGTTTACACTGCTCCGCATGCTCATTAGGACAATACATGATATTCATCTCTTTTCAAATATCATATTTAGCCTGTCATAAAATGGAAAAGGAACATTCCTAATCCTTGCATAAGTCAAAGATTCACACCTAGTGATCACAAAAGTGGTCTCAAACAAAAAAAAATTAAATAAAGAGAAAAAAAGGTCACTGAAAAAATTAAGAGAAGTTGAATCCCAATTTGTCAGATGACCATAGCATATGCTACTCAACGACAATAATTAAACTAGAAGTCTCTTAAGTACCAGAAAAACAGTTCAAATAAAACATAGCACAATCTGGGAAAAACAATAGTCTTCAAATCTAGAATAAGGGCGGGCAAAAGAAAAACATAATAATAACATGTGGTGAAAGACAGTTTTCATCCTTCAGATAAAGATTAAATACTGTTAGAACCACAAAATTATGCATATCTAGTATAAAAATTATTATAAGAGAGGCTGAAAACGTTCGCAATCAAAACATAATCATCATCATTATGACCATCATAATCATCATCATCCCCATATTAACAATTTGAAGTTTTTGTGAATCCTTCGCTTGCATGCAGTGGTGTTAACCCTAATTTGCATAAATCCAACTTCTTCTAGCTATGCTAACTTAGGCAAATTCTTTTTCTTTCAATTGTTCCGCATTAATATTGTTTCCTTCCTAAGTGATACAACTTTAGCACTTCACTTAAATGCTCAAACAACAACAATCTATTTTCTAATGATATCTTTAGTATATGCAACTTCTGAACACTCTAAAACTGATTTCTCAAAGGGAATCACAAAATTCTTACTTATTTACATCTCACACCAAAATTTGCATATTTACATACATATCACTCAGGTGCTTTAAAACTATGCATGAAAAAGTGGATTTCACTTTTTAAATGTGCTAATAATACAATTTTTATGTGATATTAAAGATTTGAGTGCTATGTCAGTAAATATGAAAGTTTAGGTGCGCGATATGTAAAAACATAAGAATTGTGTGTTATGATGTAAATGTCGCCATTGTCAAAATCCGTTAAGAGTTTATCTCACATCTAGTATAGCATTCTCAATATTGTTGTTGTGAAATATCGAAATAAAATAAAAGAACAATTTTTTATGAAAGCGAAAAAATAGAACGAGAAAATTCACACCAAAATTAATAACACAACGAAACACACAGATTTACGTGGTTTGGCAAATTGCCTACATCCACGAAGTTGCAGAGGATTTTATTACTTAAGTAATATACACTAGTCGATCATATCGATTTACAAGAGAGATCCCTCACTTCTTTGTTCTCTCTTCTCTCTCTACACCGAGACACACCAAAGAAGATAAACTTACAAGAAAAATAAACCCAATTTCTTTTCTGTCACAATTCACCAAGAAGAAGCCAAAGGAAAATAATCTTCTTTTTACTTCTTCCTTTTGCTGCAAGGAACTACTGCATGCACTTCTCTTCCTCTATCCCGATGAAGCCCAAAGAAGAACACCAAAAAGGTCGTTTCGTAAACTAAATATGAAGGAGAGCCGCTCCTTTTATTGTGAAACAGCAGGGGAGAAGGGATGCTTCGTTTTGCGGCAGAAGAAGGCGGGAGCAGTTTCTCTGTTAGAGAAAATGGAAGGCGCGACGATTCGCGAACGGGAGCGGGAGCGGGAGCGGGAGCGAGAGACGGGTTGGGCGTTATTTGAACAAGGCTCCAAACAACAAATCTCTCACTTGGAGACCGGTACACAGACCACAATGCTTTCTTCCTCAAACTGATATTCTCCACTAGCGGCGTCACATTTTTCTTCAAATATAAATCCTTCACCTCTGCAACTCAAATCCTCTGTCTTCACAACAGAAGATCAACTGAAGTTGTGCACAACTGAAGTTTCTCAAGAGTAACACCCTTAGTCAGCATATCAACAGGGTCCACATAGTTTTGCACCTCCAAGTTATTTCTTAAGTTACTCTTTTATCTGCTTAGAACTCTCACTGCATGGGCAATATCCTGCATCTGTTGAAAGTCTTTTCCAACAAGTCTAGCCTTGTACCTCTTACTGTCATCATGCTCAGTCTTCACCTGGTACACCCACTTGTTATGTAAAGTCTTCTTCTCTAGTGGAAGTTCTGCAAGCTCTCACTTGCTCAAACTTTCATCTTACAAGATTTTTTCACAGCTCTGTGGTTCTTCACCATATGTCTGTGGAACAATAGGAATAAGTACCCCGGACTCACTCTCATTTTCACTTCCATCATCAACAAAACTATGAACTGTCAGCAATAGTGCATCATGTACTTCTTCAGATACCACATTTGTGATATTATTCTTCATATTCTTGAGATTCTTGCAGTTCCTCTAGCGAGTCTTGCCACAATTCCAGCAGGTTGTCTGCTGACCAAACTTTGATTTTGATCTCCCTCTATTTGAGTTTATGTCCTACCATCTCCCTCTGAAATCAACATTCAGTGTCAAACTTGAACCTGAGATCTCACCAGTATCTTTCCTGCACACCTCCTCAGTCAAAATCAAATCACGAATATCATCACATTTCAGTTTAGATTTACCTGCAAAAGTGTTAACTGTGATCCTCATGACTTCCTAAATATTTGACAATGATGCCAACAATATCAGCACACGTATCTCATCATCAAAATTAATTTCAAGAGACAACAATTGATTTGTGATAGTATTGAAATGATTCAGGTGCTGAACAACAGAACACCTTCCACCATCTTCAAGTTGAATAACTTTTTCATCAAGTATACTTTGTTATTCGTCAATGATTTTTCATACATACATGATAAGGCTGTCATGAGATCTGCAGTCGACCTCTCTTTGATGATGTTATGTGAAACAGATCTCAATAGGGTCAATCGAATAACCCCCAAAACTTGTTGATCAAACAAATTCTTTTCAGCCTAATCCATCATTTCAGGCATTTTCCCCAATAACGGAAGATGAAGTTTCTTCTTATAGAGGTAGTCCTCATCTGCATCCTCCAATAACCAAAATTTATCATCAAATTTCTTGATCTCTGAAATCTTTACTTCATCTGCAGTCATCATTCTTCCTTAGATCTGAAACACGACTCTGATACCAATTATTGTGGTATATCGAAATAAAATATAACAATTATTTATGAAAGCGAAAAAAATAAAACGAGAAAATTCACATCATAAAACAGTAACACAGTGGAACAAACAGCTTTAAATGATTCGGCAAATTGCTTATGTCCACGAAGTTGCAGATGATTTTACTACTTGAAGAATATACACTAGTCGATCGTCTCAACTTATAAAAGGGATCTCTCACTTCTAAAAACAGTAACACAGCGAAACACACAGATTTACGTGGTTCGGCAAATTGCTTACGCCCACAAAGTTGCAGAGAATTTTACTACTTGAGGAATATACACTAGTCGATCGTCTGGACTTACAAGAGAGATCTCTCACTTCCTTGCTCTCTTCTTCTCTCTCTACACCGAGATACACATAAGAAGATAAACTTACAAGAGAAATAAAATCAATTTTTATTCGATCACAAGCCACCAAGAAGAAGAAGGGAGAACAATCTTCTTCTTTCTTCTTCCTTTTGTTGCAAGGAACTACTGCTTCCAGTTCTCTTCCTATATCCCAAGGAAGCCCGAAGAAGAGCACCAAAAAGGTTGTGTCGTAAACTAAATCTGAAGAAGAGCCGCTCCTTTTATCGTGAAACAACAGGGAGCGAAGGGATGCTTCGCTTTGCGGCAGAGAAAGGCGAAAAGAGTTTCTCTGTTCACGGAAGTGGGAGGTGCGACGATTCGCGAACAGGAGCTGGAGCGGGAGCGAGAACCAAAATCTGTGTCATCAAATTTCTCGATCCCTGAAACCTTCATTTCATCTGNGTGATTCGGCAAATTGCTTATGTCCACGAAGTTGCAGATGATTTTACTATTTGAAGAATATACACTAGTCGATCGTCTCGACTTACAAAAGGAATCTCTCACTTCTAAAAACAGTAACACAGCGGAACACACAGATTTACGTGATTCGGCAAATTGCTTACGCCCACAAAGTTGCAGAGAATTTTACTACTTGAGGAATATACACTAGTCGATTGTCTGAACTTACAAGAGAGATCTCTCACTTCCTTACTCTCTCTTCTTCTCTCTCTACACCGAGACACACATAAGAAGATAAACTTACAAGAGAAATAAAATCAATTTTTCTTCAATCACAAGCCACCAAGAAGAAGAAGGGAGAACAATCAAAAAGGTTGTGTCGTAAACTAAATCTGAAGAAGAGCCGCTCCTTTTATAGTGAAACAACAGGGAGCGAAGGGATGCTTCGCTTTGCGGCAGAGAAAGGCGGAAAGAGTTTCTCTGTTCACGGAAGTGGGAGGTGCGACGATTCGCGAACAGAAGCTGGAGCGGGAGCGAGAACCAAAATCTGTGTCATCAAATTTCTCGATCCCTGAAACCTTCATTTCATCTGCAGTCATCATTCTTCCTCAAATTCGAAACATGACTCTAATACCAGTTGTTGTGGTATATCAAAATAAAATAGAAGAACAATTTTTTATGAAAACGAGAAAATTCACATTAGAAAACAGTAACACAGCAGAACAGACAGATTTACGTGGTTCGGCAAATTGCTTACGCCACGAAGTTGCATAGGATTTTACTATTTGAGGAATATACACTAGTTGATCGTCTCGACTTACAAGAGGGATCTCTCACTTCTTTGCTCTCGCTTTTTTTCTCTCTGCACCGAGATACACCGAAGAAGATAAAGTTACAAGAGAAATAAACTCAATTTCTCTTCTGCCACAAGCCACCAAGAAGAAGAAGAAAGAACAATCTTCTTCTTCCTTCTACTGAAAAAAAATTACTGCTTGCACTTATGTTCCTCTATCCCAAGGAAACCGGAAGAAAAACACCAAAAAGGTCGTGTCGTAAACAAAATCTGAAGGAGAGCCGCTCATTTTAATGTGAACTAGCAAGGAGCGAATGGAAGCTTCACTTCGCGACAGAGAAGGCGGAAACAAATTCTCTGTTCGCGGAAATGGGAGGTGCGACGATTCTGGAACGGGAGCGGGAACCAAAATTTGTGTCATCAACATTCTCGATTCTTGAAATCTTCACTTTATCTACAGTCATCATTCTTTCAACACTTTAAGATTTAAGATTTTTCTACAGGTCATATTCGAATTAATTCTTACTATTCTTTTACCTATAAATGCTATTTCCTGCAATAGACAGTAATTCTAATTCTCCCAAAAAAACTCTCCTCTCCCTCATCCACGCTCCAAGTTCTTCATCACCTGCATAAAGGCCAACCTTTGTTGCCACTGCAACGGAGTTCTACCGTTGTCTATGGGCTAGTGAAATCTGCAGTAAAGGATAAACAACCATAGTTTATTATCTCCGAGCATAACTGAGATAGAAATAAGAACCAGATTATTCTCCCGAAGCAAAACAAAGGCAAAAAATGACCACCTGTTTGTTGTTTCAGGAATGAACAAAGATAAAAAAAGTAAGAATTACTTCTCAGGGCCGATGAGTTCAAAAAAAAAAAAATAATAATAATAAAATAAAAAAAGAAGTCAACTAGCTGTCCACGGTGAGGAAGAAACCAAATCAAGGACAAAATTCGTACACTATTAAACAATGCTCAAAATATCTTTTAATTGATTGAATAGTCATTAAGGAAGCTCCATAAAAAATCTTAAATCTTTTTATATGTTATATATAGCTTATTATTTCGAACTTTTTCATAATAAAAGATATCAAAGAATCAAGTTGGCATCAAAGCAAGTATTATTGGCGCAAGGTATAAACTAAAAAAGTATATGAGTACTGGGAGTGTATATCAAAATGCCCAATGTAGACCCTCATATAATATATTGATGCAAATGGAGCTACACTCAAGCATGATGGGAATTCATGTGATCCTTTCTCTTCCAAGTGATCACAAGACTTAGAGCCAAACAATTCAAATAAGCTTTAAAGAGGTTAGCCCAACAAATTGGTGAAGTGAATTACACATGGAGGCCCGACAAATGTCTAAAATAAACCCAAGGGTGCCTAGTCAACAAGATTAAGGTTTTGGAAGGGTTTCCTTGAGTGGATAGTTTTTTTATCAATTCTTAAAGATCAACATGTTAAATTGATTACTTCGGGAAGTGTGCCTATTTTTGGAGCGATATGTGGGCCTCATATCATTAAGGGCAAGCAGTTACCATTGCCCTACTGTATTTACGTTATTTTTGGTTTTGTTTAGCATGTGCTAAGGCTGAAATATGAACCCTTTATATTGTAAAAGTTTCGGATTATTTTGGAGTTTAATGAAATTTCAAAACATTCAAGAATTTATAAGGGTTTTTTTTTTTTTTTGCTCCTCTTATTTTCTCGAGAGAACTATTTGAACTTAGCAAATTAATTATGGTAACATTCAAGCAACTGACTTATCATCTTGAATTCTTGAGTGCTCTTGAGATTCTAGGTGTGGAGTCTTCTTATTTGTCGTGCTTCGTTCTTATCTTAATAAGTAACAAGCCAAGTCTCAACAAACTTGTTTCTTGTCGATTTTGTGATTCAATTCCAAACATGGTGTTGGTTTTCTTCGCCTTGTAGGCGAGATTCATATCATTTGATATCAGAACTTTGGCTCAAATGCAAATTTGATTATCCTTTTTTTATTTGATATCTAAAAACATTAAAGCAAAAAAAATCTGAATTTTAATTTTATTGTCTTTTCTTGGTTAAATCTTGTTTCTTGATTGTCTCAGTTTTCCACATTCTTCTTCGGTTTGTCGAATTGATTTCTTTTTTTTTTCTTGCCATAAGTTTTTTCTTATTGAATCATTTTGTACAATTTGTTTGACTAATAAAATAACAACTTATCTTCAAAAAAGAAGGAAAAAAAAAAGAAAAAAAAAGAAAGGAAGAAAAAAAAAAACATAACTTCAGATTTGCGGCTTTTTATTATACATTCATTTGTGACCTAGCATTCTTCATTTTTGAATAATTGTTTGATATTGTTGCTGCCTTCATCTGTTTCTTGAGGATTGCTTCTTGAATCTTGAATCTTGAATCTTGTGATTTGTTGGTTGAATTCTCAACTTGAATTGTTGCTTGGTTCTTCTTTGTTCCTTAAGTCTGATTAAGAATCAAAAAGGACACAAATTGAGTGAAAACACGAGTGTGAGTGAATTCATTCTTGATTGAAACACATGAGGGAGAACTTGTGAGCTTCCTAACCTTGTTTTGCATACTAAGCATGTCGCTAAACCACGAAGAAAAGTAAACTGAGTAGGTTCAACAACGGGCCAATCATACAATTACAAGCATTCATGGGGGAGATAGGGCAAATGATGAGGGCTGAATTGGAAACATTGCATGAGAGGATATAGATAGGTTGAAAGAGAAGACACCTAGGGGGCAGCAGTCAAACAATCTGAGTAGACATCCTAGGCGTGTCAACCAGGTGAACAGTGTGTCTGTGTTGGGGTTGTGGGGAGTGGGGAGTGGGGAGTGGGGGGTGGGGGGGTGGTGATGGGTTAGAGAAGTTCGAAGAACCACATATAAACTGATGGTTACTTTGGCGTGGTTATGGGAACAGAAAAGTTAGGATGGAAAGACTGAAAAAGGATGATGATTTGGAGAGCATCAAGGTGAAGATTCCATCATTGCAAGGAAAAAAGTGATCCCGAGGCTTATCTAGAATGGGAGAAGCAGATGGAAAATTTTAAAAAGGTTAAAACTTGTTGCAATTGAATTCATTGACTATGCTACTGTTTGGTGAGATTAGTTATTGAAAGAAAGAAAGAGTAATGGAGAACGTTCCATGGAGAAGTGGGAGGAAATGAAAACGGTCATGCGCAAGCAATTCGTCCCAACTCCCAAGCTACTACTATCGAGAGTTATACAACAAACTCCAACGCCTCGCCCAAGGTAATAGGAATGTTGATGAGTATCATAAGGAGATGGAGACTGCTATGATCTGTGCTAATGTGGAAGAGGACCGGGAGGCAACCATGACAAAGTTCTTGCAAGGATTGAACCTAGAAATTCCTGATCGGGTAGGGATGCAGCATTATGTAAAGCTAGAAGATATGGTGCACATGGCCATCAAATTTAAGCAACAAATGAAGCGGAGAAATATGGCTACGAGTGGATCAAACACAACTTCTCCAAATACATGGAAAACAACCCCTAAATGGAATGAACCATCATAGAAGACAAGGATCAAGCTCTCTAAGGATACCAAACAAGTTATTGCACCGAAATAAGGTAACATTGAGCCTATTATCTCTAGAAGTGATGGAGTTAAGTGCTTCAAATGTCAAGGCAGTGGTCACATACCTTGCCTGAATAAGGTAATGGTGATTACGCCACAAGGGAGAGTTCATTTCGAAATATGAAGATGATGAAATGCCATCTCTTGAAGACGCCTATGTTGGAGAGTGTGTTGTAGTTGGTGAGCCAATGGTGGCAAGACGAGCCCTCAGCGTGCATGCAAAATAGGAAAGTAACCAGTGGGAGAATTTATTTCACACTAAGAATTTTGTGAATAACAAAATTTGCAGTGTCATAATTTATGGTGGAAGTTGCACCAATGTGGCTAGTACTAAGTTAGTGGAGAAATTAATGTCGCCAACCTTAAAACACTTAATGCCCTATCAACTTCAATGGTTGAATGATTGTTGAGAAATCAAGGTAAAAAAACAAGTGATGGTGGCATTTTCCATTGGGAAATATGACGATAAGGAGCTTTGTGATGTTGTCCCTATGCATGCACGTCACGTCTTATAGGGGGGAGACCGTGACAATTTAACCGACGTGCAAAACATGACGGTTTCACCAATAGGTACTCTTTCACAATTAATAAGCAACATGTGTATGTTGACCTCGTTTTTGTGAGGTCTTAGTCTCTTACTCCGAGAACTATAATCCAGCCTTAGGAGTTTCTGGTTGACCATCCTAGCGGACTAGTAATGGAGCCCACCTTCCGTAGAACTTCAAGTCACTTCTTGACTCATTTTTGTGAAGAACTCGCATGAGTGGTTCCAAACTCAACTTTTAGTTGCAAAGGCTCAAGACCAACATGTAGAGGGGCTCGGAAATGAGTTCCTATAGGATCAAACAACCTTAGGTGAACCTTTTGTGACTCGATTACTTGTGAACGCGAATGGTTCCAAGCACTCAACTTTTAGTTGCAAGGGCTAAGGACCAACATGTAGAGGGCCCGAAATCGAGTTCCTATGTGAACCTTTTGTGACTCGATTACTCGCAAACGTCGTAATTCATACACTCACTGCACCACACACGACTTTGACTTGAATCGACTCGCCCGTCGGCAAACTCGTCCGGATGACCCCGGATGACGAAACGGATCGCGCCAACGCGTCTGGAACGTCAACTTTAGCTAGAAAGGACACCCATATTGCTGTGGTTCCACACTCGCGCGAACTGCACGGATATCGATGCACTTTTTTTTAGCGGTGTGCGGGCCCGGGCTCAACTCAGGTCCGATTCGAGTTTGATTCAGGATGGACTCGGGTTGAAAGCGGGCTAGGCACCAGCTCACCTAAATTTGAAATTCAAATTTCAAATTTCAAATGGATTATTTAATTTTTGCCTTAATTAAGATTAATTCAGGGGTTAATTATTTCTGTTTAATCCTCCCCTGCATTTGAAAATTATTAATTTCCCCGCCAACTGCTTTTAGTGTAACGGCTCCTGATCCGCTCGAATTCTAAAAGGAATGCGGGCCATCTTCCTCCGCGGTCTGCTAGATTCGCCTCCCTCGAGCTCTTCTCTCCCTTTGGCATTCCGCTCAATTTTCTCATTCCTGTC